>JAHZMX010004934.1:0-14762 GCA_027743895.1 Seira musarum
TAGCTAATGGAACATTTAATTATTTGTGCCAGGTCAATTTTTTTTCATCGAGTTATGCTCTACAACGAATTTCAGATGGAAAAATAATTAATTATGAATAAAGTGCGAATTATTACAAGCATTCAAATACGCGTAAGTGAAGATTAATGAATGACTGCAGACCTGACTGACTGAATACTTGGTTCATTCATAATGTAATTTAGGAATTGCAGGTGAGCGTATCAAAGAGGTTGAATGAGATCCTCCAGTCCACCACTTTTAACGTAATCTTCGGTTTTGCAGAAAATTCATGATTAAAACTATTTAAACAACAAATGTCGTGTTAGGCAATATCTTAAAGCCTTCGGGGTGAGTGGAATAGATTTAATTGCGCCTGTTAGAAAATTCTAAAATTTTAACGACATACATTTTTTTGTAATGCGTTAACATGTGATATGCAATGACTTCATGGCTACAATTATGGCTGATGAATTATGCAATAGGCTACAAAATTAACATAAAATCTCAAACGAGAATAGGACTGGATTTTTTTTCTTTTCTTTTACTTATTCATTATTGATTTATCGTTTGAACCTTTTCATAAAAATTGAATAAATCTTATGTCATTTCATATCATTTTGTAATACAAAATGTTGCAAATAAAATGTACCATCACCATCAACTCAATTTCAACTCTAGCATTTTACACATGGCAAAGAGCAAGTGTTTCATCATTACATTGTTCATTATCATGACAATAATTTTTCGTATGAATGAATGAATGACTGTGGAAACAGTCCGTTTGTATCTTCCTATGTCTTTGCAACTTTTAAGCTCTGAGTTATTTTCGACTGCTCACCTCAAACGAGAAAATAAAGAAAAACATGACTCCTTTAAGTAATATCGTTATATATTGGTCTTTTTCATGCTGCATTTTACTCATTCTCTGTTCAACTAAAAAAATGAGGGAGACGAAGACAGATAATTATCTGTCTTTGTCTCCCTCATTTTTTGAGTTTATATTAATATAAACTTAACACATGCATAACTCTGCTACTAAGCTAAATACAGTTTTTTGTGGAAAGATTTTTTAAAAACCTAATCCGTGTTGGTGGAATGTGATTATTTAATTTGTGAAAATCATTTTTATAACCGGTGATTAAAATGACAAGTGCCGTTATCATGTTAGGTGCATATTAAAAGTTTCGAGGTGCTTGGTCAAGAGAACTAGTATATTGGAAAATTGGGACATCTTTAAATTGACTGAATAAAATCTTTTTTAAAGCTTTCAGTTGTGATTGGCCGAAATTGTGGATCGGATTTTTTAAAAAATGGATCTTTATCAATTGGTCAGTCAATTTATGGGATTCGGAACCAAGGTCTTAGCAATCAAATGCGTTTTTTAAAATATGCTGCAAATAAGTCATAGTCATAATTCCTGACTTCGATGTAAAAAGTTTTAATTTTTTTAGCACAGCATCGTATTTTTAGATGATATCCCATAATTCTTATACCAATATGTACATTAATTTTTCATTGATTTATCTTTTTGCATGAACTGTTAAAAAAATTAGTAGACTGTAAATGCAAAATAATGAAAGTTGATTGAAAGACAAAACACAAAAAAAAACGTCACCCAAGCGCAAAACTTCAAGGCAAACATGAGGAAGAGGCTTGCTTACGACAAACAAGGGCATCATTGGGGGGATAACAGAATCAGTCATACCTGAATCAAAAAATGTGATTTTTTAAAAGGAGTAACAAATGAGAGATTGAATAAAAATTGTTTTTTTACGAAGCGTTAACATTAAAGTAAGTAAAAATATGGCTGTTAAATTATACAATTTGACAACATCAACTGTGAAATTTCGTCATCCGTTTACATACATGTTGATATGATGGACGAAACTTATTTGACGATCAAGCCTTGTCTTTCACCATAGTCGCAGTAACACAAAACACATTTACTCGGATGTGTTCATAATACGACGAGGATATTAATACAGGTCTAATTCAAGAGAATTAGAAAGCGAGAGTATTATAATTATAAAATTGAATAGAATATGCAGAAATACGACTTGATGCAGTCGCCGCATTAATTCGCCGTAAAAACTCACCTGTGATAATTCCTAATTAAGTCCTATTTTAATTAAATACTAAATAGTTAATTAAAAATTCTTAAAAACATGAAATGATAATTCTTTCAAAACATTTTGAAAGAGTATTTTAAAACACGTTAAATAAAACTCATTTCAAATGAGTTCTAAATGATAATTTCAGCGCAAAGAAATCTTGTACAACACCAAAAAAAACTACGAAAACAGAAATACACAGAGCATCATACAAACAATTCAAACGATTGTATTCACCAATTCCATAATCAGAATTAATATTTTACAAATGTAAAATGCAATTGGCAACCGCGTGCGTCTATTTTTTTTTACCTTGAAGATTTTCATTCCCAATCAATGCAATCAGTCGAATTAAATATATCGCGCAGACATCATATTACATTACACCATCTGTTATATAAACGAACTCAAAACCCCATGAATGGAAACAAAATGTGTCATCTAATAAATTATACAGTTGTATCGACGCCACAGCCATCAAAATGTTGCAAATCTACATCCTTCTTACTTCCCATCATTACTTTTTTGAGAAGGGTAGGTATAACAAGGATGAGACTAACGAGCATACAAATATGAATGAAGCCACAGGAAGAACATCACGGAATTTTTTAAGAGAGCAAAAAATGCTGCTTGAGTTAGTGGAATAAGATTTTAGCTTAGGAGAATGATTTTGAGGCGATGGTGCGCCGCAAATGAAAACGATGGGCAAAATGAGTTACGTTCATGATGCTTTACTTTTTTCTGACGATCTGATGATCGTACGGTTCATTCGTTCATTCTCATTTCTGCAGTAGCATAGCAAAAGCAACCTTTTACACGGATGTATTGCCCTTCAATCATTTTTGCTGAAAATGATATTTCACTTGTTGATTAGAATCAAAACAATCTCCAGTGGGATAGGACGGATTTATTATATAAGTAATTTAAAACTAAATAGTAATATCTGGGAAAAAAGTCCCTTAATAATTCGTAATATGATGAAAGAAAATGTGCTCGTGTCTACCAAGTTCGGGTAAGTCGGTTGTTTTAAAAACATGAAATGAGCAGAGTTGTATGCTTCAATGCTCTACATAATATTTTGCATTTATTGGGCGTGTAAAAAAATTGTGTTATCAGATTGCCCCGACAATTTATGTTTGTATTCTGTTTTCTGCGTATGTACTCATCCAATATCAGGTCGCATCAAAAGTGAGAACATAAATTTTTCTGTGGATCAGAATTTTCTTTTTTCTATTCAAGTCAATCAATTGTGCTTTTTAGTAAGGTTTTGCGCTATTTGAAGTCCATGCAGAGGATATACATGGTATAATAATATTCATTTATTGTCATTATTCATTTCCTAGAATTTAAATTTTGAATAGAAGAAACGCCTGGAGAACCCCGGGTGCTGTTGGCCTCCTTTTTTTTGCAGATTTTTTGGTTGTGCCATTATGAATTAAGTAATGGGTTAATAATTCCACATAAATTTTTCATGGCGCAAAAATATTGAACATTTTTGTCCTAAAGAACGTAAAGCAGCGTAAATGGGACAAGAAATGGTCACGCAATCCGTGCAATTTTTATGCAATTAGAATTTAAGGAAACATGTTTTAACTCTTTTAATTATCATTTGCGTTTTGTCACAACAATTTTGGTTGTGTAGGAGACATTTTCGGCTTAAATATTATGAGTCATTTTGTGAACATAATGATATGGATTTGCTAGCAGTTTTAAACATATTTAATATTTTATACGCATTTAGTTTGTTATTGTGGTTACTTTGAGTGAGATAAATATTTTTAAAATTCAAGAACCAAACTGTGCTTAGGACCAAGGACAATAGATCCGGTTGGAATGGAAGCTCTATGAAAAAATAGAAGGCACAGTGAAAAAAATGTTTTATATTGAGAGTTACACGCGCATTTGTGTCTGTATTTTTTAGAAGAAATGAATGTACCCAATAGCTGTCTCAGGCTGAAATCCTACACTAGTAGTATAAACGATAGCAGTCTCAGGAATGCCTTCGAACTCATGAATTGCATTAACCACCACTGGCTGTTCCTCAAAGTTTCCCAAGAAGAGGAAACCCTTTCCATTGTATATTCTGTTAGAGTAAATGATTTAACTTTAAATACATTCATTTGTGGTTGATAACCGTTTTTAAATTCACAGTACCTCGAATATCCGTACACAGCACCATCGCTGGCAGTCTTCGCTTCCAAACTCCCCCACTTCCAGGCATCCGTCTTCCTCAAAGCAGTCAATCTCTTGTACACCTTCAAATGAGTTTCCCCAGGAAAATTTTTCTGGGTCTCCACATTTACTTCTTTGTAGTTGGGATGGATTGGAAGCCAAGGCTTGTCAGAAGTTGTAAACCCTGAATTTGAAGAAATTAAAATTTATCTTCACTCCAAGCAAAGATGTTGTCTGTTGTCTCACAGTGCCCCATCTTTTACCTGTTCCATTTTCAGCTGTCCATTGCATAGGCGTTCTCTCGGGATCTCTGGAGAACAAATGGTAACGCTCAGGACCTGCTTGACATCCCCAAGGATCAACTGTATCTTCCCAAGAAATAAAGTTATCTGCCATCCCAATTTCTTCTCCGTAGTAGGATACAACTGATCCAGGAAGCAACATGATAAGCATGTTCATCTTGTCAACAGCATCCTGCCCAAATCTCGTGGCAACGCGCATGTTGTCATGGTTCCCAATGACCCAGTTAACAGTTTTCCCTTCTGGGACTTTGGTGTACCAATCATCAATAATATAGGCAACATCTGCAGCGCTGGAAGTCTGATTGAGGAAAAGAAGGAGATCAAAGTTAAATGGGAAATGAGCCGCAGGATTCTCATTTGTTCCGTAATATCGGATGACAGCTTCAGTAGAGTTAACATATTGTTCCGTCATCATGCATCTTGGGGTGCCATCCATAGATTCGTAGATATCGATCAATTTTCTGTATTCAGCCAGAAGTGGTACATTCTTTGGTTGGTCAATGGTGTAAATATGATTCCAGTACTTGTGATCAAATGGAATTGACTGGGGAGGTCGGTTCGGATCTACAGGCTCGTCGAGGTAACGACGGTCTTCAAATAAGGTTTGCACTGCATCCATTCTGAATCCGTCGACGCCTTCGTCTAACCTGATTTATAGTTTAAAAACAAATTATGCTTACGTAGCAATTTTTTTTCTCCGCAAAACGTTCACAAATAAAACAAGTTTTTAAAAATATGTATTATCTGTAATCTCACCAGAACTTCATGGCACCTAACATGTCAATAACTACGTCCCTGTTTTCGTAATTGAGATCTGGCTGTCCAGTAAGAAATTGATGAAGATAGAATTGCTCTCTTTCTGAGGAATACGTCCAAGCTGGACCTCCGAAATGTTGTACCTGTTTGAAGAATAAGGAAATTTAAAAAAGTTGACACCACTACCTAACTGTTTCCTTTTGACCCCTTACCCAGTTTGTAGGTGGAATCGGATTTCCTTCCGAATCAAACCCTTTAGGATCTCTCCAGACGTAATAGTCAGCGTATTTGCCTTCTCTATGAATACTTTTGTTAAACCATGGATGCTCATCGCTGGAGTGATTGGGGACGAAATCGAGAATGAGTTTGAGACCACGAGCCTGGAGACATTTTAAAAAAATTGAGCAAAGATGTGTGCAAATATAAAGTTAGTTTTACAAGGAAATTGCTTACGCGCATAGCTTCTTTCATTGATCTGAAGTCCTCTAATGTACCAAACAGCGGTTCAATTGCAGTGTAGTTGGAAATATCATAGCCAAAATCTTTCATGGGACTCTGGAAAATTGGAGAGATCCACACAGCCCCGACTCCAATGTCAACGAAATGGTCAAGACGCGACTCAATTCCTAAATTCAAGGATGGATTTGTTGAATTCGAACTTAAGTCCAATTTTACAAGGCCATTTTAGATTAACACTAGTTATTACCTTTAAGATCACCAACGCCATCATTACCATCGCTGTCTTGGTGAGACCTAAATACAAAAGTCACTTTTGTAAAGTGCGCGCGTGACAATTTTTAAGTAATACTTAATTTTATAAAAACAATTACCTCGGATAAACTTGGTAGATGACGTCCTGTTGCCACCATTTCAATGGTTCAGGATTTGACTTTTGGGGAATTTTAACGCCACCAGTTAGACCTATAACAAGGCCAATACAAAATATACTTTTCACATTCATTTTATTCCTGAAAACTCGTCATGAACGGCACCTCCTTACTGAATGTGGGTAAATGAGTTGTTTCCTCTTAAATTCAATCGGGTTAAAGATTTGTGTGATTAACGCATCCAATGATAAGATTTGCAATCATGGTTTTGAAAAGTGGCATGATTTGTATTTTGTAAGTTCATCTTGTAATTTCATGAGAGTTTTTAATTTGACTATAATTTCATGACTATGCTCCGACCATGACATAGCAAAAGCAAATGTATTATCTACCAAAATTAAATAATTTCTTCAGCCTCACACTGACAACTAACCTTCCTTACTGCATTGCACAATGATAAAATGTTTTCAAGTGCACACTATGTAATAAGTACATATAATATGAGAATTTATCAAAACTGACATTACGCCTGATATGATTATCTGAGTCAATACCAGTACTGAAAGCAATGAGGGAGATTCAAGGTTTCCAAATCAGAAACACTGATAGCAATGTTTTAGGTACTTCAGAGCAATAACATTTGTATACTTAAGTGCCAAGAAAACAATTCTGTAATGTAAAGCATACGCTAGTGCTACTTTTTACGCAAAATAATTGTGATATTCCAAAATCCATGCATTGGGATGGGTAAAATCAAATTAAACGGGCATCTTCTCCTCTGAAAAAATTAAGTTTAAAGCCCTACCTCCATATGTCCTTCTTCCTTAATTCCTTTGGGAAAAGAATCAAGCAACCTTACTTAAGCAATGCCTCAAGTAATGTCTCCATTACAATTTTCCTTGAGCAATTGAAGAAGTGACTTGACTCAAGTGATTTTTACATTAAATCAATTTTCAAGTTACTTGCTTAAAATCAATTCATTTGTCATTTATGACATTGTTTCTATAGATACCCTGAATCATAACTAACTACGGTTGTTATGTGAACAAAAATTGACTTGATCTGACGAGGATACTATTTCTCGTGGTTATTTTTTCGAACACTGATGATTGTGCCAAAACGTAGGCCTTAGTGCAAAATGATCATGTGTAAACTGCCGTTACTCCATGAGCACCCGTTTTTTTATGAAAAAAAAATCACCTCAGAATTATGAAATCCTTATGGTGATTTCAATGAGAAAATCAAAGGTTGCAAAGGGTTCCCTTACCAACATTTTTAAATTCCCGAATTTGCTAATTTCCAATTTTTGAAATGTTGGTAAGGGTCCCCCCTTTGTTTTGATTTTCCCATTGAAATCACCATAAGGATTTTACCATAAGAATAAAAAATAAACGAATGCTCATGGAGTAACGGCAGTTTACACATGATCATTTTGCACTAAAACCTACGTTTTGGCAAAATCATCATCATCAGTGCTCGAAAAAATAACCACGAGAAATAGTATCCTCGTGAGTAAGCAGTTTCTCCACTTTCTGCTTGAGGAAGGTTCTTCTTCCTTAAGGGGCCAAATATGCCAACCTGCCTTAAGGAAACATTGCTTACTTAAGGAACTCGACTTATCAAGGAACCCGTGTCTCCATTTATTTTACTTCGTCTCCAAGCAATTACTTAATGACATATGGAGATAGGGCTTAAGGTGCATTAAAGGCAACAATTTCATCTAACGCCAGCCACAGAATCTATGAATTGTCGTCACAATATAAGGTTTCGATTGGCATCGGTATCTAAAATACAGTGACATAGTAACAATAAAGCATTACTGTATTACCAATGATAGTACATGAATGTCGCCGATTTTGTTATTCGAAACATAAAATGAATCACTTGACTTGCCATGTCAGTAGCAGCCCACTTCTCATTTTTGTTAGGACATCATCATATGAACAATCTGAAATCTTCTTGATTTCCCGTATGGCATCCAAAGCACTATTACTATTTGCATTTATTTTGTAGCCACTCAATATCAATTTTAAAGAGCTGAATAATTTCTGCCATTTCCAATTCGACGATAAGAATGAACGAGGAAAACGTTTTTGCTGCATTTTTACGCAATCAAATGGATATATCATCATGACTTGCTTAAAGAAAAACGTCACAAAAAACAGTTTTCAGCTCCGTTTTAATGAAAGAAATGTATCATGTGCGTTGTTCATTAATTTGCTGACCGATCGGCTGGACTGAAAAGCTAAGATGTCATTATATACATCTTTAAGAAAACTCCCGGACCAGCAGTGATGCATATGTATTCTTTTACTCACACAATTCAATTCATTAGACCATTCCGTCATTCACATGTTATCACAAGCATGTGTCATGGAACAAATAAGACAATCAGATGAAAAATAGCATGATGTGAATATTTATTATCATTTTTTTATTTGGCACCGCGTTGTCCAGTCCAGAGTCTCAGACTTGTGTAGATTCACTCGTGTTGTTTGCAAGGTCACCTAATTACTTACTAACTTACCTGCGTACATAAAAATATGGTCAAAAGCTTGTGTATATTTGCAATTGATTACATAAAATCCGTGACTTTCCTGGGATACAAATAAACGTTTGTGATCAGTTCTGACAATCTGCTTAATCGGCATATCATGTCGGTTGATAAAGTGCAATCTATGAGATGTCTGTAATAATTGAGGACTCCAGATTTAGGAATCAACTCAATTTGCAATTTGGCCATTCATTTTTTGTGGTATTCGTTTTAATGTGCTGAATATTTTGGCTCGTTTACTTTTATTAAAAAAATTTAAAATAAAAATGGTGCCCCATAAAATATTGCTTTCCGCCGTCTTCATCAGTTTTTTAATATCGAGCTGTGCAGGGGATAGAATTCTCTTTCTTCTGCCTCTCGCATCAAGAAGCCATGTGCACGTATTTGAGCCCCTCATGCGAGCATTGGGAGAAAGAGGTCACGACATCATTGCATTATCCCCCGTGAAATCACCAAATATGCCAAGCAACGTGAAAACTATTTCCCTCATCACTTTGGACGACGTTCTCGGCAGAATGCCAAGTGCATTTGTTCAACGACAACAAGGCAAACTCAAACAATTATTTAATTCCTCAACATTCGATGTCTTCAACGACGCCTGCAAAAAGGCTTTGACGCATCCCGAAATGAAGAATTTACTTGAAAATGAAAAATTTGATTTGGTAATCACCGATATAGCTTTAAATTTTTGTGTGATGGGAATCCTACCAATCTTAAATACTTCACAAGTTCATGTGTGCACAATGGCACCTCCTGGACTTCTTGCAAGTATTGTTGGAAACCGGCTTCCGTTCTCTTTTATTCCTTCAATGTTCCTACAATATTCGGATAAAATGAGTTTCTCGGAGCGCATAATGAACACCATTGTTGAATTACTTGGTGCCATTGGCTGGAGGCTGGTTATGATGGGGAAGCAAGAGAACTTGTACAGGCGATACCTTCCAAATGGGGAGAATCTGCCTGGGCTAGACGAGATTTTTGATAATACGAGCTTAATTTTTGGAAACAGTCATTTCTCCTTGAGTTACCCTAGACCATACCTACCAGATATTCAAGAAGTTGGTGGAATGCACACAAGACCTGCGAAGAAGTTGCCAAAAGATTTAGATGAGTTCTTGACTGGGTCTGGACAGGATGGATTCATTCTCTTCAGTCTTGGTTCTATTGTAAAGCCTCATGATATGCCAGAAGCGACAAGAAAGGTATTTATAAATGTGTTCTCAAGACTGAAACAACGAATCATTTGGAAATGGGATACGGAAACTATGCCTGATCTTCCAAAAAATGTGAAGTTGAGTAAATGGTTACCGCAACAAGATATTCTAGGTAATTTTTATTATAAGATCATCAAACAAGTTTGGCTAAATATAATTCGCAGGTTTCTAATTTGTTTTCAGGACATCCCAATATCAAACTGTTCATGTCACACGGAGGGCTTCTGAGCACATTGGAAAGTGTTTATCATGGAGTGCCTATTCTTGGTTTACCGATTTTTGGTAATTTCTATTCATTTGGATCACTGAGTCATTATGGTCTTCATTGCACTTGGCCAATTAATTTCTTGCGTTTTTTATGCCAACCAGGCGATCAGGATCTGAACATCGGACAAGCAGAAGCACGAGGTTACGCGAAGTTTGTCGAAATAATCGATTTAACCGAAAAACAGTTAGAGGATACCATAAATGAACTTTTAAATAACCCAAGGTAAGTACATTCCAAAGTTTCCTCTACGTATTATCTCCTGCCGAACCTTTTCCAAAACACGGTGAAGTAATTACGTTTTCGTTATTTTTATTTTTTATGCTGTAGTTATTCCGAGAAGGTCAAAAGTCTGTCAAAGATATTCCGTGATCAACCGGAGACACCTTTGGAAAGAGCAATTTTTCATACTGAATATGTTCTAAGACATAAAGGAGCTCCACATCTCAGATCTGGAGCAAGAGATCTTAACTTCTTCCAATATTGGCTGCTGGATGTCATCGCAACTTTACTTCTAGTTTCTATGTTATCAATGTATTTAATTTTTGTAATTTTTAAAGCCATTCTACAACGCATTTGTTCGTTTGGAAAGAGCAAAAGCAAAGTAGCGATGCATTTTAAGAAGGAATAAAAACATACGAATAGGTAGTTTACTTACATTGGGATATATCTTTAGACTTTTTCAGCATCTTTTTCATTTCATTAATTCTGCTAAGCAAGTCAATTTCAAACAGTATAGCAGCTATTTTTTTATTTCTGTGAATCTTACACACGAAGTTCCAAATCCGAAAGAGGATTCGTGGGAAACCTGTCTTCATTAAATATTCGCTTGCTCCATGTTGTTCCATATGGTAAAACCACAATTTTAACAAATGGATTCGGGCTAGTCAGGTTTCAAAAAAATACTACCTAAATGGAAGCCTTGTACCATGAATTGTGAAATATTGGTATTGAGACCTTCTAAAATTACCTTCGGTGGATAGGAGTGACTGAGTTGACATAAAATGTTGTGCTTCAGTCTGTATCAACTAAATTTGTAGAGAAATTAAATTCGCAACGATGCGATAGAACTAAAATTTCAAATCCTTTCGTAAACTATTTTTATTAAGTTTAATACTCCCCACTTGAAACTTGCAAGATATATGCAACCATAAATAAACGCAATCCAAATTCCAAAGCCAAAGGTTCAAACGACATTAATTTTCTTCCTGATTGCAAAAGTAGAATCGTAGATATCGACTCATGAAATGAAAGCCAGTGCATTTTCTTTGTTCATCATTTGATGCTTGTATGCTACTAATACCCCAATAAATATCTCAAGTTGAAAATTAAAAAAACCGGAAAGAAGGATCAGCCTCTGCATCCATATGTGACTGACTGAGATAAATAATACAAGGAGCAAAGCTGAATTTTCATTTGCGGCAATGTTTATAAATAAACGAATATAACGCAGATTTCGATTTCTTTGGCACCTTTTAAAACATTTACAATTATAAAAATCTGAAGTAAGTACTACAGGTAAATTGTGCAGTCATTTTATTCAAACAAAAATTGAACGATAGATCCTTCAAAATGCTTTCGAATAATAAATTTAGCCTAATTTCTCAATATCTATAAGTTAATTTGGACCACTTTAGTTTCTTAAAATATAGCTGCTAAAATGAGTGACCTGAGTAACAGTGAATACAGAGTCTCACCAGAAACATTCAAGACGTTATTAAAACAAAGAAAGGAAGAGCGGAAAGAAAATGCAGAACAACTGTACCAATTAAACCAGCAGCGGATTTATGACATGAAATCCAAAGTTGGAATTAACCCATTAGAGCGCTTTCCAAAAGAAGTAAAATTATATTAATTTAAAAAAAACTGTAACAGTATTTAAATAAATAATGCTATAATTTTTGTGTTTAGATTTGGAAAATAATCATGGAGTACTTGAGCCCGGCAGATAAAGGAAACATGTGCCGGATACACGACGTGTTCCAAGGTCTAATGAATAATTCACAAATTGGAGAAATTCTATTTCCTCAAGTCATTTGCGAAACTGCGATAGTTTCATCTTACGAATTTGAAGAAAGTTTGAAACAGCTTCGAGGAGTGAGCAAATCATTTAGGAACGCAGTCGACAGATACTATGAAAACAACTTGTTGAGTATCATTCGACTTGAGAATAAAGATACAAACCGTTATCCACCAAAATTCACCTTCGCCTTTCTAACTTACCAGAACGCTCGCAATGTCATAGAGCAATTGACTTCAGGGCCGGAGACGGAGAGGCCAAAACGATTTTTCTGCCGATCGTTGTCAATATCCCTTTCCCCTTATGTTTCTGATTACTCGGACGAGGAAACGGACATGCATGAATTGTTTGTTCAGTTCAATAAAAACATCACAACATTCATCGAGTTGGTTGGAGATCAAATTTGGCATTTTCATTTTGATCTGCGTGACATTGAAGAATTTTATGATGCAATAGGAGTCACAGTTCCTCAGATCTATGCAACTCTTCAAAAGTGGCTGATCCAAATGCCCAATTTAAAATGGTTAGAAATCGCTATCCAATCTTCCGGGTGGGAAATTATGAAAACGGATACATCACTTTCTATGATTGAGTTAATGAAGAAACAACCCTTTCCAAAACTAAACGAATTGGAAAGGCTGGATTTTTCTTTGGAGACCAGTAACGGGGATGCAATACAGATATGCGAATCTGTGCTACGAATCAATCAACATGTAAACATTTTAGGACTAAGTGGCTTCCAACATCATTGGAAACGAATCCCACTTTCAGCTGTTCAGTCACTTAATTTGAAATCAATTTGTGTCGGTGAAAACGGTTGTTTTAGTATTACACTTTCTTAAACCATTGGTCAATCTCCGATGGCTGCTAAAGATGAACTTGAGGACTGTGCGAAGCTGTGATTCAATGAGTTCTGTCTTAAATTTTATAAATAATTTCCCAACTCTTGAACAACTAGAACTGGAGTTTAGTAGTGAAAAGATTGGAGATAATTTAACATTTCTACGACTGCCAAATCTCGCGCACTTTAAAATAAAAATGCCAAAAGTGACGCAACGCGAATGGAATCAAAACTTGCATTTTTTATTCTCTCTACAATTTCTGTTGTATTGTAAAAAACTGAAATATATTGAGTGGAATAGTGTTTGTGATAATTTAGAAAAATTTCGATGTGATATAAAGAAATTTATGTGCCCAGAGGCAACTATTGAGTTTCAAGGAGGCTGGGAAGATTTGAGTAATTCAAACATTTGGAATATCTTTCCCCGTTTAGAAGATGTCCAACTTGATTTACATAATCGATCTCTTGGTCAAAGTAAATTATACAAAAAGAAGTATTGCAGAGGGGGTTTAGTCAATCTAAATGTTATAAATCTTGCATTCCGCCCTTTAAGATAACCTATTTTTGTAAGCGATTGTTAGTACTCTAGTAGAGTATTTTTATCTCAAATGTAAGTGAATACAAAATATCACGAATCATAAAATATGTATGACAAATTTTTACTTTTTTGTGAACTTACGCCGATTCTATACGATCATTTATTAATGATTTTGGCAAAATAAACAGATTTCTCAGATGCAACGATTGTGTGCAATGCACTAGTAGAGGTTTCAAAAATTTTTTTGGAATTTACGCTAGTTGCGTAGGATAACTATCCATTGGGATACAATCTGACCCCAGAAACTGGTTTATTAAATTTGTACACTATGTGAATGCGAGAGTTTTAAATTATATAAATTATCAATAAAATGATGCACAAGTTGTGTGCTTGTTTTGCTGGAAGGGGAAACGCGTAAACAACTAGTTATTTTGCATAATAAAATTGCATTGATGAAGATGATAATGGACTTATGCGGAATTATTATACTCCAACTATATTTACGTTACATTTTTTTTTCAGCTGCAAATATTTCGAACGTCGTCAATTTTGAAGGTGAAATAGAATTGTCAGTATTCAGCTTGGAAATGGTCGTATTTTTTGCTTTTCTTATGACTTTGGTCATTCTCAAGTTTGCAATAGGATAGTTTCGTGGCATAATACCTACCGTTTTTTCAACATTTAACACTAGTACAATGTTGCCCCAATGAATATATCAAATCGTAAGTTGGAAATGCGAAAAGAACACTCCCCTTATTTACCCAATATGTTACTCATGCTGAGATGATAAGCAAAGTTAATAGAATTGTTTGAAGACCTCAGTCAAAGTAATCAATGGTCGACGATAATTGAAAAGAAAGTGATGATTAACTACTTACTTGTTACATAATTCATGTTTTATCTACTGCAAATTTTAAACTTAGTGACAGTTTTTTCGGAGTGCTTCAATTTTTAAATTTGGACCATCTCAATTTCTGTAGAAAATTAGCCGCTAAAATGAGTGAAGGTGACACTGAGAATATCGTTTCTCCTGGCACCTTCAACAGTTTAACTCGATTTTGGGTACCAATATTTTTTCTCTTCTGCCAAATGCGGGGTTATTCCTATGACATTTTATTTGCTAACTGTCTTATCCATAATGTGTTTAAAGTGTAACTGTGGA
>JAHZMX010004935.1:0-15030 GCA_027743895.1 Seira musarum
ACAAAATGCAAATAGCAAACTGACACACATTTTCTCCGAGTTGCATAACCCTAGACAAAGAATTTAATGCCTGGCAGATTCACCTACATTTGACCGAGGAAAAGTTCACGTGTGCTAGACATGCTGTATTTTTTGCTCAGCTCCTCTGGTTCTGATTTCATACAATGTTCAAACATATGTAAGTACAGTGTTTCAGTTTCAGTCTTGGATCTCAACTGTCAAATGAAAAAAAACCCAAGCTGAGAGTGTACAATACTGTTGACTCATATTCGCATCTCCTGAACAGATCATGATTCTTATGTAAAGATGTACATTGCGCTATGATCTGGTGATCAGTGAATCACACCATCTCATTCCTTCACCTCATTTTTATTTCAATAAAAATGTTTTTGCATGATTTATGATACTTCCTGCAAAATAGGTAGAAGGATAAATTCTAAACTGGAATTTCTCTCATTTTTACGCAAATATTTTTGTCATCACGTATTGGATCAACATTTTAAAAAACTGTTGATCTGTAGGAATGACACGATTATTGTTTCAACAGAAAACACAAAATATCCAGTAAGCACAAAAATATCCTGCACATGTAAGTTGGATTTGGATGGTTATTTGCGTAACGTTACATAAAAGTTTTATTTTTTGCGCCATCAATCATTCGATTGATGATTGCACGATTATTTAAATTGGGTGATCAATATTACCCACCCAAAAATAACTCTGCTTATTTTACGTGCACTCCAACGGTCAAAACGTACTTTTGCTTTTTGGCAGCTTTACTCATGTATGCAATTTAAATAATACTGTTAAATTACTACTTAAATAGTGTCAATGACACGTACGAAACAATTTTTCCTCGAGAAACTGTAATTTTTGTTTTTTCACTATTTAAAAAACTGTAAAATCCTACAACTTCAAGAGCTCTTAGAATGGTTAATGTACTAGAAATTGCATGGCTTACTGAAAGAGTCGGCAAATACATATTCTTTTAAATCTAGCCATAACTTTCTTCCCTATTTATGATGTCCCATCTCCATCCAGTCTCCGAATTCATGCAATAAAAATGTCAATTGTCTGACTCTGACTTGACTTGGATTTCTGGTAGATCGGTTTCACTTTTAACAAACAAGCAACTACAATTGTTGAAGCAAAAATAACAATAAGTTTCATGCCACAACTTACGGAATGCCATGCAACCTGGGCACTTATTTTAATACATCATCCTTTATCAAGTACACTGTAAGTATGCATATATAATGTGTTCTAACAAACCCGCTGCTGCACATCTTTTTATCTGTTCTGCTGTATCTTTATTGCTTTATCTGATTATGGAGAAAGTGTTAATTAAATATTACTACTACACCACTACATAAAGTTCTGAATAAACTATGCATCCGGGTCCCTCAGGGTCAAGTACGGTGGCTAGTGCTAGCGGAATATCAAACGACAAGTCTCACCTCTATACTGGAGGTCTCGGTGGCGATGACGGCAAATCGTGCATTGAATCTATTGCAATATTCTTTTCATATTTACTGACAATTCTTTTCTTCCCAATCACTTGCTTTTATACTTTCAAAGTAGTTCGAGATTACCAGCGGGCTGTAATATTTAGGTAAAATCCTTACCGTCTACATACATACCAGTTTCCAAACATTGAATGACATGAACCCTCACTGAAACTAGATGTTTGCTAAAAATGCATAGGATGGGACGAATTCAGGATGAAGCTAAAGGTCCAGGCACATTTTTTATTTTACCTTGTACAGACGACATCTTTATTCTGGATATCAGAACATTAACATTTGACATTCCTAAGCAGGAAATATTGACCGCTGATTCTGTTACGGCTCAAGTAGATGCTGTAGGTATATATTTCACAAAACTTAATTGCGCAATGTGCAACGCTATTTACTATAATAACTTTGTAAACATGACCTTTCCGTCATAGTGTATTACAGAGTCTTTAATCCAATTATTTCGGTGTCGAACGTTGAAAACTACAATAGCTCCACACATCTCTTGGCATCATCCATTTTCACAAGGAAATGACTGTATATAGACTGTAGCCCTAACTAATCAACGTATTAGTTTGGAAATCCAGACGGGAAACGTCGCGTGTATCATGTCAACTTGCCCGGATAGTATTCCTATAGATGAAATATTTTATTTACTCTGATTTTCTTTTTATTTTTACTTTGTGTTCCTTTTTGATTAAGAGAAAATGTATCAATAAACATCAAACCATCTTATAGAGATTTTGTTGGACATGTTTCCTTTAAAATAAATCGCGCCATGGTTTCTTTGACAAATATTTAGGTATATGGTACGCACCCAACCACGCACATCACATGACCTGACCATATTCAGTTAAAAACTAGCGTGCATGGCTGAAGGATTACATTCTCCTGTAATTGCAAAGACTGCTGCGGATCATTGAAAACATTGGAAATAAAAAGCAAGAATTTGTGATAAGAAAGCTTGTGAATGCTCAATATGCAAGGTCCAATCCTCCTGGAATGATGGTACCTCCTCATAGACCACCACCATCTCCAACAGGACCTCCTCCATCAATTTTGGCTCAAAATCAAGCACAAACTCGTGAAATAAAATCTGAACTGAATTGCATCGAAAAGTTTGTCGTATTCATCTCAATGACTTGCTTGATACTTTGCTTTCCTCTAACGGTTTGGTTTTGCTATAAAGTGATAAGAGAGTACCAAAGGGTATAAATTGTTATCAAATTATGCATTTTACAAAGTGCGTTAAGCACCCTAACTATAAGCAGACTCTTGAATATTTTTAAGGCTGTGATTTTTCGAATGGGCAAGATTGTTGATGGAGCTAAAGGGCCTGGATCATTTTTTACTATTCCTTGCACGGATGAGTTTTACATCTTGGATTTGAGAACGGTCACGTTTGGCAAGTTAATTATTCAGGAAGTCGTATCGTTCTTTGATGAATAAGCCATATTTGAAGCCAGTTTCTATTTTAGATGTGCCGCCACAAGAAATACTAACAAAGGACTCTGTTACAATTCAAGTAAGTAAATTACACAAATAAATGTCATTACATAACATATGTACTTAAAAATGAATAGCTAAGTAGATTCAATTTTAGGTGGACGCTGTTGTATATTATCGTGTATTCAATCCAATTATTGCTGTTGCAAATGTACAAAACTATAGCCAGTCAACTAGTCTTCTAGCAACTTCCATCCTTCGTAATGTCCTTGGAACTAAGAGTTTAAATGAGGTTTTAACGGATCGAGATAGCATTTCTTATGATATGCGCACTTCCTTGGATGAAGCTACAGATCCATGGGGAGTTAAAGTGGAAAGGGTCGAGTTTAAAGATGTCCGTCTCCCCCAACAGATGTATAGAGCAATGGCAGCCGAAGCAGAAGCGGCAAGAGAAGCGAAAGCAAAGATAATTTCTGCAGAGGGCGAAATGCAGGCATCCATAGCGCTTAGAGAAGCTTCCCAGACATTAACACAAAGTGCGGGAGCGTTACAACTTAGATATCTCCAGACATTATCCGCAATCGCAATGGAGCATAATTACACGATTGTATTTCCTCTACCTCTGGAACTTTTGAGGGCGTATGGGAAATGATTCTCACTATCAAACTTTACCATTGCATTAAGTCAGTCGGTGCAGTTTTCTACTTGGTAGGCACACTTATTCAAGAGTGTTCTTTCTTAATATTAAGAAAAAGAATAGGGAAAGTAAATATAAGGGCCATCGGCTATTATAAATACAAACCAGTTTCTATTTTATTTTCATACGACCTTGAGAGTAGAAAGGGTTCTTGTCCATTACAAATTGAGTGACACATTTTTGGACTACTTTCAACTCAATAAGAAGTGCAAAGCATAAGCATAGATATCGCTCGTTGCAGAAGAAGCAGACGACAACAAGGCCAAAGTAAAAGCGAATTTGAGCCTCTCTACGAGACCCCTTTGCTCATTTCAATCATTTCATTCCATTCCATTAGTCATTAGTCCATTAGAGAGAGTCCCTTCATTAGATAGTCAGGTTGGATCGGATCACTATTTTGTGCTTCTAATTTCTGTCTCTGAGCATTTTAAAAATGGACATAGTTATTTTGCAATTACTTTCTGTAGTTTTATCTGTAATAACTAGCTTTACGATTACATTCGCATTAAATCCCGATTTAGTGAAGTTAGTCGCGGGGCAAAATGCGACAGAGGTACATCAATAAAAATCAAAGGTTTTGAATTTATTCCTACACAGACAAGTAACTAAATATATTTTATTTAGACAGAGGAGAGTAACATAATCGCAACAAATCGGTCAATTGGAAATGTGGAAGAATCTGATTATATTTTTGGTAATTACGACGAGGAAATTGAAGATTTCGAGATAGACGAGGAGATTCTGAGAGAATTTGCTGATCTGGATTTCGACGACTTTGGCATGCTCTTCAGAGGTAGATGGTCCTACGCCCCTGGATTTGTGGAAAAACTCTGCTTGAAAAAATGTCAAGAAGCTGGCAAGCACTTTGGTCGTCTGCTGGGAGTTAAGTGTAGCTGTTACTGTCCATTGGTACGTTAATAAATGAAACAATTATCGGCTATAAAAACAAACTATCAATCTTTCAACTATTTATATGGGTTCATTAGAATGCGGCCGAGTTGGACCTATGTAGTACCACTGGATACTGCGACAAATTTTGCGCTTCCCTTAAGTTTTACAAAGGAGGAGATTGCGTCTATAACAATGTTTGCTTTTGCTACTGCAAACCAGGAGACGAGTATAATGTTTATAATGTATATACATTGGAGGGACCGTCAACAACTCCTGAGACAACTACCACTACAACAACTACTACTACAGCGGCGCCTTCAACAAATTCCACAAAAGTTCTCACAAATGGTGGAAGACCCGGAAGGCCACGACCAAGGCCACGCCCGCAAAGAAAATTTAGCTTTGGTTATCTATGAAATCAAAATTTGTTCATATTCAATATTATTGTATAAATATTTATTGTTTTTAATTTATTACAATTAATTTATTACTTAATTTAATTTAATTTAACTTAATTTAACATTAATTTATTACTTTAGTTAAATCAAATACATAAATTTATGAAATTCATAATATTCGTTGCAGTTTTCGGCTTCCCGACGTTTAAAATCCATAATTTCATTTCATGACCACACAGCTAATTCATTCTTGCTCAAAAAATTGAGGATGTGTGGGTGTGCCAGTGCCTCCGTCATTTACGTTTTGTGCAAAGTAAATTGCTATGGATTAAAATCTATGTTGTAAAATTCATAAACATTTTACGCCTGCTCAAATCTAGTTGGGCTATTGAGATGTAAATTAAAAATTAATTATGTACAAGTCATATTCATTTAGCAAAATATTCCGGTTCCCGAAATTCAAAACTAAAACTATTCCTACTTTGGGCTTTATATCACTTCAAAATTTACCGTTTGAATCATGCCTTCTCCAACAAGAAGTTTACCTGGAAGGCAAGAAAAAACCAAATCGTTAAAGGATGAAAGCCCTCCTGTGCCACAACCCACGAAAAAGTCAGCAATAGCCCAGGAACTTGATAAGCAACGTGTTGCGCAACAACTTGCAGAAGAAGCACGATTGGCAGTTCTCAGACAAGCAGAAGAGGAGGAGAGAAAGCGAAATCAGCATAATCTTGATAAAGCGTCAAAGGAAGACAAATTGAAAGACTTGCTTGCATGGATAAGAAGCATTCCACTGTCAGAACCATGCGTGAAAAGGATCGACAGATCTTTTTCGGATGGGGGTATGTCAAGATCAAATTGCCGTATATTGTCTGTCAATTATGGAATTCTGCTCATTTGAGAACCCATTTTATTTTGTAGCCCTCGTTGCAGAAATCATTCACCATTACTGCCCGTGGATGCTTAACAAGCGAGAATTTATGCGTTGGTACTCAAAGTCAAATAAAAGAGGTAATTGGGATGCTCTCAATCTGAAAGTTTTCCCAAAGTTTGGCTTCCGATTGAGCGCTCGTCAAATCAACAATCTTCTGAATCCTTACATGTGCGGTAAGTACCAGAAGGAATGCACAAAAGGAATCTTCATTTATAAGGTAATCACGTTATTTATACAAGGCCACATTTGAAAAGTTTAAATTCCAGATAAAAAAATCTTTTGAATTTGCAGCTGCTGTTCCGAATTCGCGAGGTATTAGCGGAAACTAATCCTCAGTTGTATGCATACCGAAATGCGAGCAAAGATAAAGATAAGGAGAAAGAGGACAATGTAAATAAATTGCTGAAGGAATGCAAAATGCCTAAAAAGCCTGGACAGAAGAATAAGAAGCCCGTGAATATGCTTGACCATCCTGCCTTCTCTAGAGTTGAGTGGCTTCTAGAAACTGGGTTTTATGATAGGGAGGGTGCTACTCCAGTACAGCCTCGCCGGGCATGTTGCTGTGATTCGGATTTTAGTTTTAATCGAGATGATGATTTCGAAGAAAAGGGCTGTGGAGGACTCTCCTTTAACTTTCGTCCTAATTCACCACCAAATGGAATGAACAGATGCAACTACGATTGTGTCAGTAGCATGTGTTTGAGACCCGTTATGAGTTATACCAATCCACTTATGGGGAGCGTACATAGTTGCATCGAGTTTTAAGAAAGACTGACTTCGTCTAGTAGTCTCATTTGATTGTGACTTTATCGCGTGTGCTTCAAGTTATGAAATAAATTAATCCAATCTTTTCATCGCACTTAAATTATCATCACCTTTTATTGTTGATCTTTGACCGTAAAAAAGGCGTTAGAAAATTATGCATATAAGGACTAAATTAAAAGTTATAACATAGCGTTCTGATAATCATAAATCATGATTATGAGTACTATAATAAGTCCATCCCATATTGTTGGACAAATAAAATGCATTTTTCTTTTCAGGATAAGTAAAAAAACTCGTACCGATTTCCTCATTGTATTAGTATTTTCATACTGGAATGTTTTACATGTGGATTTTTTTTAAAATTAACTTTCATTTGAAGATGTAAATCGGTACAAACGCTCTCTTGAATTAGGTGCATAAGTCCCTCCAGGTCCCGCGCCCTGATAAAAACGATTTGGCCCTGTGCTGGTTTGAAGGCGTGTGGCACCATTGCTACTTGGTCTCGAAGATATGGCTGATGGTGGGGGTGGAGGTGACCCACTTAGGGAGTAAGGTCCAAAAATGGAGTTGGGTCCTCCTGATCTGTATAGTCCTCCAGGAATTCCAGGAGTATACATGCCATATGGACTTCCAAACCCAAAGCCTCCTGCACTGGGCGATGAACTAATAAATGCAGGTTGGCCTATTCCATTTCCAACAATATATTGCTGACCACTGGCACTAGGGAATGCGCCGTTTGATACGCCTCCACCGAAACCTCGCGATCCAACCTCGAGCCCTGTGCCAACCTGGACCGAACTGCTAGTAAAGATATAATTATGTTAGAAGTGATTTTGTACAAGCAAGCTGGTTCAGAAATGGCAATGCATTTACCTAGGAATACTGCTTATCCCACTTGAACCGCCTACAGGTGCACCACTTGGATTTCTGAATGCAGGATTGCCAAATCCTTGATTTACAAATCCAAAGTTTCTATTCCCAACTTGCCCCTGGTACTGTGGATAATACCCCTGGTTTCCAAAACCTCCCCCAAATCCTCCAAAGCCTCCTTGGCCTTGGGGCGAGGCAAAAGGGTACGATCCAAAATTTCCTCCCGTGCTGGCATACGGATATCCATTATAAGCTCCTCCAAAATATCCGTTGGAGTAATAAGGATTTCCACCTTGAGCACCAAAATACTGGTTCTGACCTAAGAGGTTATAACTCCCACTACCGGGCTGATTGTACTGTCCAAATCCTCCTTGGCCAAATCCATTTCCGCCACCACCACCACCAGCATAGCTTGGAGCAAAGCCAAACTGACCACCTTGGCCACCAAATTGCCCTCCGCCAAAACCATTTTGTCCATTGTAGCCAAACAATGTTTGGCTTGCAGTTCTTAAACTTTCGATCGACTTTCCGTTTGGCCCACTAGATTTTGATCTAGCGATAGGCAAAGTTTCCCTTTTCAAAGTGGTCTTTGGAGACGCAGCAGCAGCGTTTTTGTTCACGTCTTTGGATTTCTCGTCCTTTGCTCCTTGCGCAGCGCATGCAACAGCAAGACACACTAGGCATCCCGCAGTTGCAAACAAGGAAAATTTTCCCATTCTAACTAAGCGGAAGAATACAACAAATTATTTACTAAAAAAATCCTTCTACATTTCGCCTTTTCCCCTGAAGTTTATTCCGATTCTAAATTTTTCTGCAACTTTACCTTGATTTATTCCCACCGTGTCAATCTAAAATAACAACTTAACATGCCACGCGAACAACAATCGTTTCACTGAGACAATGAGACGTAATCACCACACCTTAAATAACTTTTGTGATAAATATCTTTAAAACAAAAGCCACCTACACTTTTTTTTGTAAACAAGGAATCTCAAACTAAACTGTGAACCTGGATGTAAAGATCCCCCAAAATATTATGCAGAATTATGTTTTAGTGCATGGAAGCGTAGAATTTTGCAAACTTTATTTTTTAAAGTTACGTGTACATATAACTAAACTCACAGAAGCTGAAGTGCGCAAAAACATAATCTTGCATTTTTTTTCATTTCGTCGACCCTTTGTCATAGTCATATTCGTTTAGATGTATGTATCTCCTTATCACATTTTGTTTCCTTAAAAAATCTTTTTCTTCGTGGTTTCATTATCATATCATATTCTAATGTGCAAAAACGCAAGAATGGCAAATGCCACCAACTAAAAATATTATCATTTGCGAAAACAATTGTTGGGATAGCCTTGGTCTAAACTCTCATGTCATTATTTACTTGAAAATAGAGAAGTAATCCGTCCTAACTCTGAAACAATTTGAAATGAAGACTGAAACGTTTCACTTTTTATGAAGAATATTCATAGAGTGCACACACAGTCTAGGTTTAATATATTATTAGGGTACGTTCATAGAAGACGATTCGGGCAAAATCATCACATTTTCTTACCAAAAGTCTATATTTGACTTAAATATTAAAAAACAAGATTTATTTGAGATTTTAGCAGTAGCAATCAATGACAGGAAAATAATTTAATTGGTCCATATTGATATATTTATCATTTAAGTGAGTTAACGTGCCAATTCGATGAACCCATAAAATAATTCATTCTGACAAGCTCTGTTCTTATTCATTTTTGTAAGGGATTCACGATCTACCTCATACTTAATTGCAGTATGATTCTTTCTTTGTCCTGATGAATCGGCCGTCCGTCATTCAGTCCATTCTTGGAATTTTTGGAGGAGGGTTAGAATTTAGATTTGGGATGATGGAACTTTGTATGAGTTCCGTTTTTACACTGACAATAAAGACAATGACCAAGGATCGTTTAGCCTTTTCTTCCATGCATGATGCATCTGTCTTCATTTTAATTAATTACATTACAGACATTGTATCCTTTTAGAATGTCGACTGCGATTCAGGCATAAATAGAATGTGTATTTTGAACTCGCTTCCACTTTTGAACCAGAGGAAAAGAACAAGTTAAAATTGTAAAAGCTCATTATATTATAGCCCAACGAGGGTATTATTTTTTCTCTAAAATTGAACATTTTCTTAGTTAATGAAATACTATTTAAAACATCCTTCGTGTCAATTTCCCTTGCGCCTATCCTATATTCCTTTTTATTCAACGTCCGCAACGTGGCTACCATTCTGCTAGGCATGCAAAAAAGTTTACATTTCAAAAAGAAACTTTGCGTGTTGAGTATCATGATGTACATTATTTACAACAGAATTTACTATTTTTGGGGGGAATTTATTTTCTATGACTTGTCTTGGGAAATAGTGACCTCACTCGCCAGAAAATACAAAAGCAGATTTTGTCAGTAGTATTTTTTACATAATGTCATGTTAGTTGAAGCATTCAAAGTTGACAAAAAAAGTTTCACAGGTTTGTTTATTTTTCAAATTAAAAATGTTTGCTTGGGTGAGGAAGGCGAGAACACTTTGAACTAAAGTTTAAAGACTTTTCGTACACACTATTGAATTCAATCTTGATTTTATGGAATTTAAACTGTTATTGCGTACAACGTGAACGGTAGGGCAACCCACATGCACCTATATCGTTCTTCTGTTTGGCATCTCAGTCAGAAAAAGAATTGCGCAAAAGTGCCATTAATTGTTACTCTTCAGTCATCACTCATGTCATGTCATTAAATGTGTCTCCTGTGACGGGATGAGTGATACTGAAAGGTCAACGGCGTCTTCATTTAATATATTCTGTGGAGAATCTGCAAACATCAATTATATTGTTCATAAGATGATGATGATGATGTGTTCATGTTTGCGGATGCGATTATGCGGTCATTTTGGAACTGTTTAAAGGACATGAAAACCACAACATATCACTTTATCGTACTGTACCCGCAAAATAAGCCATGCATGCATGAGCCTCGTGGATTGAATTGAAGATTCCAACAGTTTTTGCAAATCCACATACCATTTCAAGGATTTCTACGATGTCTCTCCCTCCGCAAAATGTGGTGATTAATGGGGAAAGGAAATCATTAAAAGAATCTTTATGCTAAAGCGCTTGATACAGATGATACGATACGAGAGGTAGTTATACAAACTATAAAGCCCGTTTAAAGTTAAACCTGAGATGTTTTTTTGCAGATTTTTTTTTTACAAATGAGCTCTCGGTTGGTTGGTAGTTGGTTGGTACTGTTTGTAAATGTAGATTCAATCCAGAGGAAAATGGTAATCTGTGTTCTGGCAAAGCTTGGGATGTAATTAAGGAAATTAGGTTTTAATGTGTTTGCTTATGTAATTCTTTGAAATAAAAAATTGCTTTTAGATAAAAAAAAAAAGTTGGCTAAAAAAATAATACAAGATAGGTAGATAAAATCGTTAACATAAAAATGCAAAAACAAAAATAAGATTATTATTTTTTTTTCAAAAACAAAGTTTAAAAATACACTAATTTGGGGTTGGTCCATATTTTCTTATCAAAGAGCTTGGGAATTAAAGATCCAAAGAGTCAACTTCCTAGCGGACATTATCTTGTCTTGTAGCCACCTTATTTCAAACTCAAATTACCCTTATTCTTAAGTTGAAGGAAGTGCACCTCGTAAGCATAGGTATGTTAACATCTAGTCAAGGTTTTTCTTAGATTATGCAACGCAATATCAACATCCGTTAATGTAATTAAACTTTGAATTGTTAGACATATTTAAAAAAAACAGAATAACATTCCTTTGTGAAATCATAAATTCATGTAAAGGATTTAATGTAGGTAGATAAATATTTTACTGGCCTGTGTAAGCTTTAAATAAAAAAAAGTGCGAACGAGTAAAAAGACTAAAAAGTTTTGAGCAGAAGGTGCGCGCACCGTGACAATTTCGCGTACATAATTATTGAAGGCGTCAACAATTCTTTACAAAAAGAGTTTAGAAAGTGTCAAATAATTTGACACGACGATATGAATGACATGACACAAAAGGCACGGTCTCATTCCGATTAGGCTAATCAGATAAGTATTAAGGCTAGGCCTAGCTCAGGCTTGCAGGTCCTGTCTCATGCTAAATGCTGAACGTTCTACTCGGTCATACTTACTACAAAAACTATTTAGGCCAAAATAGTTTAACATAAACATATTGACTTATCATTGGCTAACTAATTGCAAATGACTTATTAAGGAAGGTAATGAAAAAATGAGGATGGATAATTATGACTTTATTCTTTATTAACGGTAACAAAATTCATATCAATTCATAATTCATATCTCATCATCATTCATCAATCAAAAGTGACGATCATCGGAGAAATCGGATTGAGTTGAGGTTAGCTTCTTTGCTTTTGCATTTTGCACTGCACATTGCACTGCTCATGCTCACAAGAGGGTTTGCGTAAGGTTTCTTGATGCAAGCTATAGAGCAATGATGTGTGGCGCGAGTCAAAGCAGGTGTAAAAGCAACGGTTGATAAGAAAACAAAAACAAACAAAATCCATGAGTTGAGTGGTATTGATCTGCATGTTTGCACAATAGAAAAAATCATAACAATAATACAATGAGACTTCACAATAATCAATCAGAACTGAAATTAATAAAAATTACTATTAGCAAATATTTATTTTTATACCGTATAAATTCTATTAATTTAATAACTATTTTTTTAAAATAAGTGGAATGATGTGCTTTCCTTGATTTTTTAGTGTTTGAAGTTTTCGGTGAAATCATTGTTGTGATATTGTTTAAAGCTTTTTTTAGAACGTACATGTTGACTTGTTGAGGTGTGTTTAAAATGGATCAGTTAGTTAAAGAAGAATCGCAAAAACTTTTGGCCAAGCAAATGCAACAGGCTAGAATTCAGCGGCAGATTCAGGTGAGAAGCCGAAGAAAACCGAGTCGATGATTTAGTTACAAGATTTTATTGACTGTAAAATGAACACAGGAATGATTTTATGAGTTTTTTAATTTGTATTTGAAATGAGCAGGTTCGGCAGCAGGCTTTGGCGTGGTCAGACGTGAAAAGGAAAAAGTTTGAAAAGGCGAAGGAAGAAACTATCAAGAAACTGGCGACACAGGTTACGGTGCAAGCTCAAAATACAGCCATTCAAAATATACAGCATCTGAACCAGTTGAATGATTTGGCGATGGCAGAAATTGGCATGGCTCATAGGGCTGCAGCAGGGATTCAAAATGTTGAAAGACTGAAATCATTGAAGAGACTGAAGAATGAAGAAGTTGCAAAAAATAGAGGTGCTTCTGCCATGATGAAGCTATGTAAAGAGAAGAAAGAATTGGTAGCTAAACGTTCGGAAATACTCAATCGAAAGAAATCGGTTCGGGAAATGGAGGACCGCAAATCTCAAGATATTATTAATAACGCCAGAAAGCCATTAGCTTTGACAAATGTTGATACTAGGTATGGAACACCTGCACATGATGGACATGATATTAACTAAATGTGGTGCTAAAATGTCTTTTACTTTTTAAATTATAATATGTAGATCTTCAAAGCCTGTGATAGGGCCTCCAGAGTATCAACAGGGACTGGCAAAAACATTGAGTACTGCAGATTCAACCTCAGAGCCTGATCGAATCTCCACAAAAAAATCTTCGACTCAAAAATTACGAGCCACCCTGTCGTCCTCAACGAGTGTTCTAAAAGCAAAAGATAAAAAAGATGAAGACGAAGATAACCCCAAATTTGATGCTGGAATATTTACAAAGATGGTGCGAGTAAGGGTCGATGGTCCTCCGGATGAAGAAGACAAGCAAAAAGCTTTGGGATTAATTGGTACTCTTGTCAAAAGGAAGGATAATATGAAAGTTGTAAATGAAGATGAGATCAGAAATGCTTTGTCGAACACGGCTGTCAGATACTTTGATACTAAACTTCCGAAAGGTGAAGTGAAATACTTGCAACCCTATAAATTAGCAGTGAAGGAAACTAGAACTGACAGTCCGGACGCTTGGGAAAAAGGCAGACAGCTCTCAGAACAATTGCTCGAAGAAAAAGAAGAACGATCCCAGAAGAGACTAGAAATCGAGCGGAGGCAGAGAGAGCGTAGCGAACGTGCACTTTTAGAGGAAAGGTTGTCTAAAGAGAAAATGCAAATAGAGAATCAAATCAAAGATATTGTTAATCCGGAAAATAAGCCGTTAGATGTAGGCGATCAGCGTGGAATTTTTGAAATTGG
This sequence comes from Seira musarum, assembly GCA_027743895.1. Taxonomy (NCBI): domain Eukaryota; kingdom Metazoa; phylum Arthropoda; class Collembola; order Entomobryomorpha; family Entomobryidae; genus Seira; species Seira musarum. The sequence continues at coordinate 13,770 of JAHZMX010004935.1, forward strand.
AGAATCAAAAGTCTTGACAGAAGATCGTGTTAAAGGAAAAGGAGAACATGATTTATCATCAGAAGAATTTCTGGCTGTGGAGACAGATGAAGAATTCGTATTTCCAGGTATAGATGCACCAGGCACACAACAGCCGCAGAAGACAATACAAAGGTTTTCCATTGGTTCGGGAAATATTGATCCAGAAGGTAAAAGGCGACGAGAGTCTGAGACTGTGAGAGTCAGCATCTTCTTCTTCAGACTCTAGTGTTCGTTCGTCAAAGTCTACGGATTCTGATGAGCAACTTGATACCTATGATTCTTATCGTACACAATCGAAGCAGAAAAATAAAAGTAAGAGTAAGAGGAAATCTGTAGAAATAACTGAAGGGACAAAGTCTCGCGTAAATAGAGAAAAATCAAGTTTTGATCAGAAACTTGTGCCTGGCAAGCACTCCCAACATGTCCAAACCATAGGTTCCAGCACCACCCCTTCTTCTGTTAATCCTGAAAGTGTTTACAATAGTAGTCCTCCTGATGAAGAAGGTCCCTATCATTCCACTCCAGACGACAAATTACAAGAATCCAGATCCAGAACTAGAGAACTATCCTCTATTGATAGTCAAGAAAGTGACAAAAAGGAAATTGTTCGAAAAACTAAATCCGAACTCCTCCAAAATTTAGTTTCAGGTGTAATTAGTAAGAAACCGGAAAGCATAGATAAAATTCAACTGGATGTGTCTTCCAATGCATCTCGTGTAGTTGTGGATTCAGACTACTTTGACGAAGTCACGTCGTCGTCGGGTAATACTTCTCGTCGGTCGAATCAAACTCCTAATACTGAAACAAGTCATGGCTCTGAGTCGAACCGGGGGTCTAAAGATAGTGAAAAGTATCGAAACCATTACTACCTAGGCGCATTACTGGGGAAATCGAAAGAAAAAAGAAGCAGTAATGGTAAACAGGTCGAAGAGATTAAGCATCAATTACAAAAAGAGGACGAGAATGGAACTACTCCCGTTTCCTCATTCGATAAGAATGGGGATAGTCCCCCTGCAGAGGGTCCTTATCATTCCACTCCAGACGGTAAACTTCATAAATCTAGATCTAAAAGTAAACATAAGAAAAAGGCGTCCTCTTTAGAGAATGCTAGTGGATCTAAAGAAAGAAGAGTAATTAGTGATGAAGCTAAAGACAAATTCCTCAAAGACATGGTTCAAGGATTGATGAGTAAGAAGCCGGAAAGCATGGCCAAACTCCCACTTGACGTGTCATCGAATGC
>JAHZMX010004937.1:0-27994 GCA_027743895.1 Seira musarum
CTCATTGCTTGTATATTTAACTGCTTCTTAACTGCTTACATATGAAGTGGAAAATATGTTTGTCAAAATATCATGCGACAGGAGGAGCTTATGAATGAAAAAAATATCAACAGGGGAAAGAAAAGTCGATGATTTTCGTTGACGGGTTTGACTCTTCTTATGGCCGGGGCAATTAAAGTGATACGTGAGCAGGCTCGTTAAAAATATATCATATTCCATTGATAAAAGTCGGGATTGAAAATGCGTAAATGTAAAAAAAATAAAATAAATCTGTCTAAAGCCTTTTGCCGCTGAACGCACAAAAATATGTCGTTAAAACATGTCACATGAAGAATGGCTTGAGGGAATCAATGAGTGGGCAAATTTTATTAATGGATTTTTAGACAAAAACAAGTTTTAAAACAGTTATTAATGTTCAAAATGTACGCAGTTAGATCGGAAGTAGTTATTTTTAACCTGTGATCAAGATAATACATAAATTTTGTTTACGAATGTCTTCAAATTGAAGTAGGAGTGATTAGATCGAAAATTGTATGTATGAAAATGAAGACTTTACACACCCACCTCGGATTCAATGTCGACCAAACAAACCGATATGTACACGGCGAGCACAATAAGTCAAGGTTGACTATTTTCGCGGATTTTATTGTTCCCATATCTCTAGTCTGTCATTCATAGAAACTAAATGTAGTGCAAACTTCCCAAGTATATAATAAATTATGCCGTCGACGTCGTCGCTTTTATGTAATAAAAGTTCTTTGTCTTGTTCACGTTCAAATTTTAGTGGTTTTGGTTTCACCAAACGAAACCTAATTGTAGTCATCACATAGGGCCATAACATAACCATGACCGTCTGTATTAATTCCGCAGTTTAAAAAGTGGAAATGAATTCCATAATAATAATGAACATGCACACGGCCAACCATAAACTCTTAACTTGAGTAATTTGCCTAATGACTGATGAACACATGCGTCACGCGTTGACTCGTGTCAAAATGCGTGCAAGAAATAATGATAAGACCATCAGTAACATAACGCTGATACTAATACTGATCAGATTTCTCATTGTAATGTAAAGGGATGCGATATACTCTTTCAGGTGGAATGACGTCATCAAAGTCATCAACAACAGGGGTAAAAATGGATCATTAAAAATATCTTGGAAATTTCTCATTGTAATGTAAAGGGATGCGATATACTCTTTCAGGTGGAATGACGTCATCAAAGTCATCAACAACAGGGGTAAAAATGGATCATTAAAAATATCTTGAATTCGCGGACTGCCGACAAACTTGACCGGTGAAGACGGAAAAAGAGGAAGTTGATTGTGATATATTTAGACGATTGATACATTCACATACATTCCCATTCCTTTTACAAGAGAAAGGAAGTTTGCTTTCACTTTATGTGGACGTCATTAAAAGTAATAATAGCAGTCACTGGCGGAGCCAAAAATTTCAATTTTCTTGTGACGCTTTGGGAAAATGCATAGAAAAACTGGTGAGTTATGAATACAATGTGCATTTGTGGGTAAGTTTCTAGCTTTGAGGTGGGTAATGTGAAACATTATAGTAGTTCTAGTTAATGATAATAGCTCGGCCATTAGCCGAATGAAAGCAAATCTGCCTGTGATTGTCGCACTGATTGTGATTATGGATTCAGCTTGCATTTATGAATATGACGCATAAAATATTTATTCAAAATGTATTTAGTATCTGTTGACTCGACTGAGATAAGCAGACACTTGCCTTCTGCCGATGATATTGGGTACATTATGAAGCTATTTGTGTGGCGTTGATTTTTCTTTCGTGTGGTCGTGTCAAGTGTGATTTGAATTGAATTGGACTGGATATACTTAAGTCTACATGATTGACTTGTTGATTTTGAGCCAGAATGGGAACCTCGATAAGATATTCCATTTTTCTGACTCAGAAAAGCCGCAAATAGCTATAGTAAAATTAGAATTAGTTAAATACGAGGCCAAGTGTAGAGTATATCCCACTCCTCCTATTCAGACCAGACGATCAAGCTCATTAGAAATTCATATATAACTATGTTACTCTTCTTCAGTCGTTATTATTATAGCTACTCTTGAGCCATCACGATCATTGCAGACACGTGTACATTAAAAGCTGTAGCCAAAGTTCATTCATTCTAAAAAAAATTAATTTTATTACGCATTAAAAGCATTACAAACAACAATAAACGTATATGATCGCATCAATGAGACGAGAATCAAGTCGAACCAACTTCTCTTACAATTGCAACTGTCACGTACGTGTCACGTCACATCAATGTGACTTCATTCTACTGTAATAATTTAAGACAACAACATTTCAATTGTTTGATTATTAGTATTTATTTTGGTTTAGATGGGAAAGCCAATGAAACATTTGCAAAAACTTAATATGCGTGTCCCAAACACAATTTTCCACAGTCCACATCAATGCAAAAAATAACAAAGTTAACGAACTAGACATAAATACACAACAAAACACGACCAAACATGCGAATACTAATTTGCATGTCATGTCCCGTGATTTGCTCAATTTACTTATTCATCATCAAACAAATTTGCGACAAAGGTAAATAAATAGCTCATGTAAAAACTGCTGTGGCCAGACCATTCAGCCGTATGAAAAGCCATACGTATACAGGAGTTTTAGAACATCGCATCGTCTGACTTCATAAATACGCAGCTCAGATTTAGACCTCACAATTGCCATGAGTAGTGATGTGTTAAGGATTTTGATGAAAACAAATATCTACAGACATTTTGCAAAAAACACAAAAATAGAGATCCCACTCGTATTCATCAAAGCAGCTTAAAAAAATTAAAAACTAAAATACAAAACAGTACAGATCATTCAATGACATGGGAGGTGGTGACTGGTGAGAAAAAGGGGTCGCATATGGATATTTGGAAAGCTTATTAGTATTAGCATTAGCCACAACCGTTGGAAGGTAATTTTTGCAGCGACTTTGTATGATAAGGATAACAAAATGTATGAGGAAACAGGAAATTTTTTGTAAGAGCCAAGCAGACATGCATACCTACTTGACATACAACATGTGTGGAAAATGCATGACACGCGCAGCATGTTTTATCCTCACGTGTAGTCTATCTGCAGCTCCATGAGAATCTATTATTTAACGAAAACCTATCAGAAAAGAGTAACGCAGCAAACTCTTTGCTAAATTCAAAATGTTGTGTGCCAAAAGTAATAAAAAGAACTTATTTCAACACATGAGTATGAGTAAGTGAGCCAAAAAAAGTATGAATGCTTAAATAAGTACATTTCACCGCCTGCCTGACTTGACGTTGAGTTATACTTTGTTTCGAACCAGTAAGGGGTGGTGTTATCTCAAGTATTTAAAAACAGACATCGATGAGGTATGTGCGTCGGGATTCGGATTAATGTGAGATCAAACTAATACCTGCATATAACAAAAAATATTGCAGGGGATTTATCTGTGTTGTAATTGTAAATAGAACAAAGTGAAATCGTGGCATGCCATGGCATGTCACTCCACTTACTCACATTTACTATCACGACAAGAAATGGAATAGATTTCCAAAGTTTTTGTACACACGAGCTTCTTGACATGAATTTGGAATCTCGACTATGGTTGCTTTGAATTGACACATCGTTGTCAATTTTACATTTGGGCGAAAGCTGCATTTAGAAGTTTCAATGGAAAATTGAATTTTTGGCAAGACTGATTTCACCTCACCTATTCAAATGTAAAATGTAGTGTGGGTTATAGTCAAAAGTCAAACTCATTTAAAATTCAAGGGATCTTATGTCGGTATAGGCTAGGGAAAAAACGACCTCTGTTCAACACAAACTTTGTACTTTGTTTCCTTCTGCATTTTTTAACACTTTGACTAGACATTTTACAAAATTGGTTTTGCTCTTATGGATCTGGCATGTCAAGCGACGGAAGGAAGACCTGATTTTCCTTTTCTTTGTCTTTTCACTCCTCACATGTTCTTCGGGCATGACGGATTCCCAGATTAAATGTCAATATTTACATTTGGAGGAAAGCTACATTTACAAGTTTCAATGGAAAATTAAATTTTGGGCAGGACTGATTTCACCTCACCTATTCAAATGTAAAATGTAGTGTGGCTTATAGTCAAAAGTCCAAACTCATTTAAAATTCAAGGGATCTTATGTCGGTATAGGTTCGAGAAAAAAAATTACCTCTGTTGAACACAAACTTTGTACTTTGTTTCCTTCTGCATTTTTTAACACTTTGACTAGACATTTTACAAAATTGGTTTTGCTCTTATGGATCTGGCATGTCACAAGCGACGGAAGGAAGACCTGATTTTCCTTTTCTTTGTCTTTTCACTCCTCACATGTTCTTCGGGCATGACGGGTTCCCAGATTAATATTCTCTGCGTTTGTTTGACGCACCGTCTCTATATATTCATCTTGAAATGGAAAATTAGTTTAAAAGCTTTCTAAAAAAACGAAAATGTAACTTATGATGAACTATATACATAGTTATGTAGTAGAAAGAAAACAAAAGCTTTTGCCACCTGCGCCTGTTTTTTTAGTTCTTATTTCTGTATACAAAATTGATCTTTTTTTAGCGTACCGAGAAATATTTCTATAGAGTTTGACTTTTCCTTTGGCCTAGTTTAAGCCTAAAGACGGGGGAAATCGACTCACGTTTTTCAATCCTCAATACCATACTTATTTTACCTGATTCAAACAAAAAAGGAACTTTAAGTCCTCGACATTATTTCGGCAAATTAAATCTGATCCTACCGTCGTCATCAAGATCAATAAAAAATCAAGGTAAAGTAGATGGTCCACTAAACAAAATCTTTTCAAGGCCATCGAAGAGTTGGGTACATTCTGCTTCGATCTTGCATTATAACATACTTACGAAAATGCTTTATACGTAATTTGTGAAAAATAATATTGGGATTCACCTCAGGTCAGGAACTTTAATTAGATTACCTCCGAGTAACATAAATTCAACCTTAATTATGTACCTGAAGCCTGAAACTGTACATTTCTTATCTTAAAGTTGGTTTGTAAGATTTAATCTTTTGACGCACAAAGTGCAAGTCCATTTCTTCCAATAGAAACTGTTTTAGGAGCAGGTAGTCTGGACTTTTTTTACCAAAGTCCTACGTGCAACTTTATTAGCTCTTTCCTATTTTCTGAAGTGCTAAATGGTGTACGTAGTTTATATATGGAAAGTAGAAGCATGACCGATACGTTATCGTGTAACCTGTGACATTTTCTAACAAAATTCTATTTCCTATTTCCTTCATGCAGCAGCAATAGCATTTAACAGTTTATGACTAGGTAGATTATCAGTTCGTTGTTCGTGCAGGGTTCATGTCTGGTCTGGATTCTAGGCTGCGTCTGGGATTGAAACACAAAGTTGATGTATAATTCAAAAAAGGTCTTTACTTTATATTTCCAGAGAAGCATCTTTTCATCGCAGTTTTAATTTTTGAAATTTATACCTTTTCCGAGAAAACATGAATCGCTTGATGTTTGTTGGCAGTACATACACATCTACTTCACATTTCTTCACCAGCTTCAATCATTCCCTTTTGAAGTGGAAAGTAGAAATAGAGAGAAATGAACATAGATAGAGTAGGTATTATTAGAAAAGCCGTTATATGCAGTTGCTTAATAATTCAGTACATATTAAGCATGTATTTTCTATATGTTTTGTATGGTCTGCTTGCGGGATAGTGGTAGCAGTAGCCTCACGTGTTCCACAATGCTTTCCTTCTCCAAAAAAGACACGTTAGACTCCACGCGTTTTCTCCAGTTATTTTTTCTGCCTAATATATCTCAATATGCAAATGAACCGTTGTAAAGCTTATGGTGGTGCAGCTCTCAAGAGAAATTTTTGCACTCGGTGCTAAAATAAGTGGTATGAAAATTGGACGAGAGAAAAAGAGAGGCCATTACATACTTATTAGCTACGCTGATAATATTGAACCGCAATGAGAGAAACTTTAAGCTACTTATGTGGGGATCGACTTTCCACTGACGCATTGAAAACTCATTTCAACAAGTGAATTTGTGTGTAAGAAGAAGAAGGTAATGGGTTGAACTACCCAGGGGAATATCTCCCTCCCACATTTTTTTAAATTAATTTGAATACATTTTATCCTCAAATAATCAATAAGATTTTCGAAGACGACTTGACTTGCGGAACAAGAAGTAAGAGCTTCATCTGAGATATGAGCGTCTTTAAAGTTTAAAGTTATCAAACCTTCAAAGTCATAGTCTCCAGTGACACATTCCAGAGTGTTTCATACAGGCAAAAGCATAGTCTCTCGTGACCTCAGTAAATAGAATGTCATTTCCCACAAAAAACGATGTCAAAAGGACGACGAAAAGATCATGAATAAACGTGAACCTTTGATACCATTATCATGATAAAAAAGTGGCATAGTTAAGCATTCATTTTTATTGAGCAATGTAGGTACTGCCTAAGTTTTTTTGTTAGCAAAAAATTGGCCTTTTCAATTGATTCCTTGTTTTGACAATTACATATTTACAAATTATTCATAAACCATGTATTATTCACGTGCCTATTTATTTATAGTCATCTATATCCATGTTAAAAAGTGGATTACTTAAGGTTGACTTCGGTTCAACCACGAGGATTTTTTGCTTGTAGAAAGTCGAGTCACAAGGATATGATATGATTTTTGATATGATAGATAGTATGTGCTGTTGTTGTTGTTGTCGAAATGTAAAGTTTTGCAATCATTAATTTTGGAAGATGTCTTAAATAATCAAATCTGGACCACTTTTTGGTCAGATAAATTCTTTTTATTGGGCTTAATTATATAACTTACTTTACGGATAGGAATATTACCAGAACTTGAAATTGATATTGCATAAATTTCATTTTTAAAGATGCTAGAATGTTTTTTGCTGAGGCCAAAGTTAGAATTTCACAATACTTTATACGAGGAAAATTAAAGCCAGCACAGACACTAATTAAATGAATATACCTTAGTTTAATATTTGTAAATGGATTATACGTCAGACAATTTTACTGGCCACCGAACCGAAGGTCATTGGGTAGCGGTCAATGGGTATCATAATAGTTGGGTGGGGCATTCCGAAAACACTAGCAAATCAATTTGGGCAAGTTATGGGGAGAAAATACTACCTTTCTTTGATTCATCTCGATAAACGATAAAATTGATAAGATATAATACATATATGGCTCGATTTGGACCGTGGCATTTGACTTAAGAGAGCTATTTCAAGTAGTTACTTGTGATGATTTAAAAGTACTTGTCTGGTTGACATGGACAAGCACATCGTGATAAGCTCAGAAAACACCAGTTCTATTACGTCGGCAATGGATGCATGTGATAGACACGGGACATGACATGTCGTCAGCTTCAATCAGATCAACATTTTAAATTAGCACAGAGGATCATTAAACTACGTAACATGGATGGATGGATGGATGGATGTATTTCCAAATCCAAGCAAAAAATGAAACTTGCCTTGAATTTGTTTTCCACAATTGAATGTCTGCTTACCATTAGTTTGGAGGGCGGTTCACCTCATAGCCAATCAGGTAGGTAGATAAATTGAAGAGATTACTGATTTAGTTACCAACAACCCTCTAAAAACACCAGTTTACTTATATCATGGCGATTACGACTGACTATACAAAAATATCTGGAAAAGTCGTCGTAACTAGTTGTATGTGCTTGTCTATTTGTTCAAATCTTTATTCTCTCCCTTTTAACCCCTGCACTTATTGATAAGAATGATAAAAAGGATAATACATGCTATAGCCAAAAAAAAGAGGAAGAATGTTAAGGTGCTTATTGATACAACACACGTTTCTGGAAATTTTTCACTGAACTCGAGTGAATATTACATCAGTTTAATTAATTATGCAAATGAGATTTGACTGAATAACCTTCGAAAAGACGTGGAAATTGGGATAAGATCATTGAAACGTGACTTTTTATCTGTTTGGCTTCGAATGATCAATCATTTTTGTTATTCTCGTTTTTAGATATGCTCGTTCTCGCTCGGTCGGCTGTCCTCTTCATTTTTTTTTGTAATTATGGGTTCAGTTGTCGACAACTCACTCTGCATAGAATTCTGTTGGCATCTTTATGCCAGTGGACAATATGTCTAAGGCTCAAATCAGAAGCGGTGATGGCATTAAACTTTCCGTTCCACATGACTTCCACTTTTAGGGAGAAATCGGTTTAAAAATCTCGACACAACCGACATTTCGCAATTAAATTTATACCTTTTCTATGAATTAGACAAAAAACGAACTGGCATTTACATTTCTTTCTGAGAAGCTCCGTTTTCAACTTTTCTTTTAACCTTTAGATTTTTCTTGTAAACGAAAACAAGACGTTTCACGGAAGCTTTTTTTACAGCTCGGGGTTAGAAAATCACAGAATGGTAATTGCGCTACATTAAATCACATGACGCTGTCTTTCTAATACATGCGTCATTATGCATACCGCAAGATAGCATGTCCAACACGGGTTCAAAAACATTTCCAGGCGATGTCTTAGAAATTCAAGAAAATCTTATGATCACAATCGAATATGTATGTTTTTCAGTACATATTTTAAATATATTATCCATGTTCGAATATTTAACGGAAAAAATACCGAAACAGATAGGGAAAGGAATTGACCAGTTGAAGTATTCTGTATGGAAATGATGATGAGATCAAAACGCAGCATTTGAATGCTTCTATCTATCTCTGTTGATCAAATTAAATTCTACGGGGGCATCACGAGATTCATAATTTCTTAAAGTAGGCCATAATCTGTTCAATATGTATTACTCAATAAATATTGTGCAAGCTTCCAGTTTTTAATCGGTCTTGACCTGTTAAGAATTTATAGGACTTACGAATTCACGAGAAATCATGCGATATAAACGTCCTAGAAAGTCAAATCTAGTGAAAACGCTAATTTCAGAGCATACCTTGCCATGTAAGACGTTTCACATTTTACAGGAATTCCTTTTAATGTTTAATTTAAAATGACGACAAAGACCAGACCACAGTTATTACATGTAACATGAAGCTAACCTTTTTTCTACTTGATTTTCTCTTTTGTCCTTCAGGCTTCTTGGAGGTGGAGTAGTGTCATCACATCACGATCACCATAAACCTTCTCAGTCTACACTTTAGCCAGCAAGTTTTCTTGAATTGAAGAGCTGCTCAGGGAAATCTAGAAAAAAAATTGTAACATTTTCCCTTGTTTTCTTTGAGCGAGAAGAAAACCATGCACAAGTCCGCGTGCCATGCCCTGTTCAACGTGCAACGCAACGTGACTAGTGACTCGCGAAATGCATGTATTGGTATGTGGAATGTAATGTACCTTTTTTGAGCAAATAAATCAGGGTTATTATTATAATCCTAAAGAAACTGTTTTTTTTACTTTTATATCATTGCATCCATTCATTTATGAGTCAATTTGCACTATATACTTCGACACGCCACAAGAGGACCACAAATAGGTATACCACAATGATACTACTTATATGTCGATGTAGCCAAATTGACTAATAAATTGTAATTGCTTTTGGATCATTTATGAACCAATTCATTACAGCTACGGGGAATTAAAATGAATTCACCTTTCAAAAGATGTAAACGTCATCTCGGAATTCAGATTCTCTATTTCTCTCTCACAATCCCACTCATAAAACTATGATGAAATGATCATAATATTTACTGCGCAGAAGAGCTATTCAATCAAGTCACATTAATGTAAGACGTAGTTTTAGAAAAATAAAACAAATCCTGAAGGAAAGGAAAAGAGGTTTTGCAAAATGTCTTATGTAAGGAGCATGTATGTATGTAGATGAATGTTGCAATACGTGATTCATTTTAAACTCATTAGAATAAAAGAAAAGATCCAATTACTTTTTTTGTGCTTGTAAACTTTCAGACACAATTGTTTGGAATTACTGTGTCGTTCTTAATTATTAATGAGATTCACTACGTGCATGCTATTTTTGTATTCATCTCCCATGCTTGCACCCACACAAATCCATACGATTAAATTCATGTTTAGGAATCTGATACGGAACTGATTTTCCGTGAAAAACAGGATTATTCCTTTCCCTGCCTGGTGCTTGTCCTTTCAAACAAATCAACATTTTTTTTGTCTCCTTTGTTCTTCCGTTCCTGGAATCATTTCTCACGTGTAAACTCATGCTTCTGAACATGTTTATGGGGACAAATTAGGTTGGACCGAGGAATTGTGAGACAGGTCGAATCGAATTAATTGACATGAGCTGACAAGACAAACACACAAAAGATAATAAAATGGGTTTTCCTAATGAAGCCAAATAATTTTATTTATCAATATATGTATTAATATTAATATCAGCATAGATGGGACCTGAAGCTCATTTCTTTTATTATATCTTCAAACCTAAAGCATTTTTTGAATGCATCATGCCATCACTCTTATGTCATTTGTCATTAAAATGCGTAGGATTGTAAGATTATCTCTTCAATACTTCAATTTTCAATCTCGAAGAAACAACTGAATCCGATTTGATATGATAATAATACGTGACATAATGTCTTAGTTCAATTATTTTGATCTGATCATCTATTAAATACGTAAGAATGATGCACGTAGTAATCTTACGGGTACCGATAGACCATAAAGACGGATGCATTATTTATTTCGATTTGATAGCATGTTGATGACAGGTGATTAACCATTTTAGTAAGAGGATAGGGTACGGTTGCGAGTCCTAATCATCTTATTTAGAACCTCTAATCGCAAGTTACAGATATTCCACAAAAAGAAATTGGATTTGTTATGCATAATTATAATTCTGACGTTTCAGCATAATCGAAGGTTTAATGACTAGTAATAATAATAGAACAGAGGGAACGAAAAGAAAACATTTGAAGCTGCATGAGCAACACAAAATGATCGGAACTGCACACGGCAAGAAATGTGCTCCGTTATCTGCGTAGGTACAATCGCTGAGAACAAAACACGTCGCAGAGACTTGATATAGCCCTAAAATCAGGACCGGATTAAAAAAACAGGAAAGTCATATAGTGAATGGGTTGTTCTTTTATACTACTACTACAGTTTGGTTGCTTTGTTGGTTATAAGTATAAATTACTATAAGGATGGATAGGATAACGATAAGCGTGTCTTTTCATGTGCTCCCGTTTCACCACCAAACTTGTTGAGTAGACAGACATGTACTCACATCATGGAAGAAAACAAAGCGTTAGGGATTAGATATCCAAGGTTATATTTCATTCTGCTAAAGTTTTGCTAGTATGATCCCTCACAACACACGACCTAAATTACGAGTAAAAAATTGAGCCGTGGTCAAACAAATACTATAATGTCCACTATATAACGAAAAGAGACACGAAATTGAGATTTTTTTAAGAATTTTATTACTTCATGCATATAATATGAAACCTGTGAAACATGATCAAGAAAAACTAATACTAAACAAATAGATATATTTAAACGTTTTAAACATGATCAAGGAAATGTAAATCTAAATTAAAAGCAGACTTTTTAAAAGAAAATGACGTTATACAACATCTGGACACATAAAGGTATTGAAATCTCCTTAGAGTCGCTCTTCCGCTCGAGCCCTCATCCTTTCCACAAAGGCTTGTCCTTTACTTTTTCTATAGCTTTCGAAAGGGTCGTTCATGGGATTGGATACTCCTACTCCTCTGTACTGATCTTTTTTATCACGAATCTCACCTCCAGAGATGGGAGCCTCAATTCCTAAATGCAAAATTCAATCAATTATTAATCAAATTAATAAATTAATGGATAAGCAACTTTTAAAGCTAGTTTCTTCTCTAATCCAAGGCCAGCAGCCCTAAAACAAGTCGTACAAACAAAATTTTTGTCAAAATTGTGATGTCCAGAATCGACATTAAAATTATTTTAAATAAAAACTTACACAAAACTAGGTGGAGTTGGTGAACGTCGACGCAAAGGTTCAGGACTACGTGATCTTGATCTGGAACGGCGGCTACGCTTTCTTCGTGCAGGAGATCGTGATCTAGATCGACGTCTTCTAGGCGGTGTAGGTGATTTACTAAAAGTTCAATTAAGCATGATTAGGTATGCATTTCTTTTAATGAATATACAAAGTTAATGAAAATAATGCTTGAAAATAATGGTAACCTTTGATAACGTCTACGAGGAGGCGAACGAACTGCGGTAGGAGACATTTCACGTTTGATTGGAGTAGGAGATCGACTTTTTTGTCGACGACCTTCACGTATGTCATCATCCTTTTGTTTCTTCGCCAGGTTTTTGGATTTGAAATATTCATATAATCCTAGTCTTTCCCAGCCCTCGCTAAATGAAAAAAAGTTTAGATTGTTAGTTTAAATATTTCAATTCAAACGACAGAAAAACATAGTCTATAAACACGATGTACTATATTGTAAATATTTAACCTATCACGAGGACGTTCGTGAGTCGCAGGTGCATAAAACGCTTCCACAGCTTGTAGCAGTCTTTCACTAGGGGGACAAGGAGGAGGTAGACGTATAGCCTTCGGGTCTATTGGTTTGTAGTTTGAATCTTCAAGCTATAATATTACAATACGTATGAACCTTGCTGACGTACAAATTCACCTACTCCATTTTACTTACAACAGTCAATCGCAATAGTATATGTACCTTTACAAGAGGGACCATTAACCCTGCAGGAAGTTCGTAATATTCAATTTTTGGAATCAAGTCAGCTTCTGGAGGGGGTGTTAGGGGAGCCGTGCCAAATCCTGGGGGCGGTTTACTCAAGTCAAATAGCCCTGCCCCGGGTGGAGGGCCTTGCATTTCCATCCCAGGAGGTACATGTCCCATTGGCGGTGGGAACCCTTGTCCTGAGATTCCAGGCGGACCTAAAATTGAATTTGGAGCGGCCATCCCTTGTATCGAGGCATTAGCTATTCCAGGAGGAATAGTTGGCGGTCGACCTCCCATTTGTAACTGTTGTTGTTGTTGTAATTGTAATTGTTGAAGGTGTAACTGCTGCTGCTGTTGTTGCTGTTGCTGCTGCTGAATTTGAATCTGTTGTTGAAGTATGCCTTGCTGAATTTGTTGTTCCAATGCCTGTAAAAATAAAGTCCCAAAATCACTTAAAATGATCAAACACGAAACATAAATAAAATATATCAGATTTCTGCAGTTAACCTTAATATTTTGAGTGACATGTTGACAAAACAGTTGATGTTGGTTTTGATAACCTTCATACGTTTGGTTTATATTTGCTGCAATCTGAGTAACGATACTTGCAAATCTCTGTAGTAGTTCAGTCTGGTACTCCTGCCAAGTTGTATTAAAATTTCTAAGCCTTTCCACTGCTTTTGGACTAACATAACTTGATTTGGACTCCCAAAGCGTCAGTAACTTATCCAGTCTATCAGTATTTTCTTGATTATTTATTTCAGTGACTTTGGCTTGACAAAACATGGGAATAACCATATTTTCTAGAACCGATTGAAGATCATCTGCACCTTTCCGCATACTAAATACACAAACATTGTTTTAAGTTCACAATTTAACTGATTACATAAAATGGAGAATTATGATAAAAAATATACCAGTGGTGAAGTACATCGTTTACGAGGTATATTATATGCAATCTTTTATTAAAACCGGCTTCGGGGTCAGTAGTTCTGAAAAAATTGAAATAAAAATAGTTAGAATTAGAATTACTTTTTCGAATTTCAAACATTTTATTGGACTGACGAAGGATTTGAATAAGCTTACTTCCTAAGAAGGAATTGAGAAACAAGTTGATAATGTCGCTGAGTTGAAGTATGTGTAAAAATCCATGCCTTTCCAGAGGATATAGCATCTTTTGTACAACTATCTACTATTGGTTGCAAAACCGCGTCAAACTCATCAAGATTTACATTTAGTTCAGCAGCGAGTTGTTTGATCTCTGCGTCTTGCATGATACGTATGGACTCTTCAATCTGTTTTTGTTGTTGTGCGAGAAGGACTTGATGTTGACCAGCAAGATTACTTTCACTCTGCCTTATCTGCTCTTCAAGTGCCTGTTTCTGAGCCTGTAACGCTTCAACATTTATAGCTGGGGCTTGTGGGGCAGGGGGTTGAGGGGCTGCAGGAGTTACCGTTGGAGCTACTGAGACTGATGTGGGAGGAGGTTGTGATTGTGGGGGAAAGTTCTGTCCGAAGCCTCTGTCAAAATTATTTGGTCCAGGCTGAAAATTCGATCGCTGATCTATGTCATAATTAGGTCCACCTGGTCCCGGGGGACCGGAACCCGCAAGAGGAGGTCGTTCAAAATTCCCTGGATTAGGACCACGACCAAAATTTCCTCCTGGTCCCCTCGGTCCTGGACCTCCCCTCTGTTGAAATGGCATACGATTCATAGGGGGTCTATCAAAATTTCCAGGCATTCCCGGCCCCGGTCCCCTTTCAAAATTCATAGGAGGTCTTTGATCGAACCCTCCTCTATTATCGAAACCCTGCATTTGCGGAGGTCCTCGTTGATCAAACATATTATTAGGATGACCAGGAAATCGAGAATGTGGATGGTTCATGTTCATCATGCCTCCATGAAAATTTCCGGGACCTCCAAAGTTATTTCCCGGTCCTCCTTGCTGTTGTTGTTGTTGCTGTTGCTGCTGCTCCCTCGCAGCCTTGTGCTTTAATATAGCTTGTTCAGTTGTAACTCGATACATATAATAATTATAAAACTCTCCTCCAAAAAGAAAGGCAAATCTAGGGTTATTCCTCTGCTTCTGTTTTGTCATTGCTTCAAATTCTTGTCCATTCCTCGCAACGAAGACTGCCAACTTCTCGATGATATTTCGAAGTTCCTCATCTATAAAATTAACATTAAATATATTGGACTAGTTAGACATTCAGAACAATAAAATAACCCAATTCAGTTAAGTAAAACCAACTATACCTTGAGGTGGTACCGGGATATCCATGATGTTGATAGCTTTCTTATCAGTTTTTCAAGAATATTTAAACTTTCTGAAGTAAACACTGCATTGAATCATTTCATAGGGTTCTTCCCTAATATATAAACTTTTCACCATTACCGCACACCGGAAATAGCGTCCAACCGGTCCAACGCTATACTCATCCTAATCTGGTCCTGGAGAACAGGACAGCAGGATTCACACATGCACAATGGAATTCACTAATTTCTTTTCTTGATTGTACTTTCTGGTAAGCAGCATGAGAACTACATCTAATTCCGTGTGATTTTTACCATCCATTTAATTCACTTCCTGGCAAAATAAGGTCCTGGTCCGGTAAAAAGCACCTTCATATTCAGTAAAACCAGGACCATCTTAGACCATTGTTGTTGTTAGTTGTTGAACAAAAATAGCTTGAGCTTGAACTGCTACATAAACAAGCGATACTCATATCCTGCGCCAAAACAGTGGCATACACGATGATAGGTGAGATGAATTGAAAGAGCCAACAAAACAAAACAACTCCCATCTAGTAGCTTTTTGGTCACCCGGCTTGATCATCTGTTCATTATACCCTCGTCAGCATCATATCATCATCATCGGCATTCAAAAGCATGTGCATGTGCCTATGGTGCCCCTTGAATTGAAGTTTTCTTTTGCTGACTCGACAGCTGCAACTGCGAGCTTTGAAGTAAATCACCCACCTCGTGTCTTGTCTTGAGACATTTTCATGTATTGATTTTGACAGTTGTCATCTAAAGAAAATTTTGATTGCATCATCCAACGGTTAGTCAGAAATTCTGACTCATTATCAGCGAAGAACGAAACATCTTTTTCTGCAACGTAGATTAAATACGTATTACAAAAATTACAATTTCAAGACGTGTGGTAAGGACAAGATAAGGAAAGAACAGTTGTGGTCGCTGTGCTGTTGTGGTGGGTTGGTTAAAAGATATGACATAATTGTAGTTCGCTTTAATGGATGAAGTGTCAAGATCGTTTTCTGCGCTATCTATGAAGGTAAGAAGTTGAAAATGTACTGTGTTTTACTGGTTTTCGAATCTAAAAATCTACTCTTGAGAAAGCTCATTTCTGTTACATAGTTAGGCTTTGTTTCACTGGACTTAAAATGGGCTGGTTATAGTAATTAAAGTAATTTCGAAAGTAATTCGAGTAAAGTGAAATCAGATAATACATAATTACTTATTAATCCAGCTTTAGAAATATATTGCTCTAAATTCACACACGCCAATCAATCATATTTATTTCCAGTTTTGTGTCGTGTGACTAGAGTGTGACTTGACTTCTACTATGTGACCAATGGAGCTATAATGTAACACATTTTCATTCAGAAAACTTATTACATTAGTTGCTCATTTCGTGTAAGTGTAATCCTATTTGCGGTTGTGTCCATCAAACATGTAATGTTTTATAAACCAAGGAATGCTTATAGACCAGTCACAGTCAGACTTTCATAAAACTCCTCGGTTGGGATATTGATAAACTTAAAATGTGATTTCTAACTTTTTTTAAAGTCACACGTTAAGTATTATGAGCTAAACCAAAGTAAGCCTTTTAGTACTTTGCCGAGACGTTAGGTAGGTAGATTTAGCTGAATTGACGTGGAGTCGAGCTATTAAAGCTTAAATAAATGTTTCTTGTTGAATCTCATTTATCTTTGGAAAATGATTAGTTTCCTTTCTGACATTGAATGATGTGAGGTAAGGGAATTTGAGGCCCTAGGCAGGTTGATGATGGCAATACATTATGCAAAAAGTTACTCCGTTACTGTTGAGCCGTGTAAAAATAAAATAAGTACAGGAATGTATTTTCTATTTTATTCACTCTTTTTTCTCTACATTTGAGACAAAAAAGAAACTATTCCGATCCTTAAATCTATTTGACTGCCACTACTCTAGCTAATATTGGAACGGGAGTAACTAGCCTAGCTAATGGGAATAGGATGTAAATGTACATAAGTAGAGGCAGAGCCTGGCTCTTCTCCCAAAATAGCTTTTGCGGATAAGTAAAATAAATTTCTTTTTCTGTCCCTTTCCTCTCTACCACTTTTACTAGCTTTCTCCTCAGAGAAAAGCCACAATCTTGGTCTTACAATAATTTCGTAGTAGTAGACAGTGTTCACGAGAGAAAACTAGATTAGATAATCAAATTTAAGGGCACCTTCGAGCCATAATGTTCTTCTAATGCAGAACGAAAAAACACTGAAGACGGAGAAAGCAAAATGATGTCTTTCTCTTTTTGGTCTTGTAAAGTTGTAACTTGTATATGAGAACCAGCAGGAGTTGAAGGGGATTATTTTCCTGAGAAATGGGAATTGCATGACGGGTGGTTCGTGGTGGCAAAATGTGTTCTGCATCGCTACCACTTGATGAGAAAAAGCCAAAGCGTACGGAATAGAAAGATAGATGAAGAAATGAATACATGAAGTTCGGTTTCACTTGCCATTTTTTGTCGTGCAAATTGCATTTGCCTTGTTTCTATTACCATTTTTTGAGTTCGAGTAAATATAAAATGTGGTATGGAGAATTTAAAGTGATATAAGTATTTCGTGTAATTTATTATCGCGAATGCATGAAAAGAAAAGAAATGAATATAATTTGCCGTCACATTACAAAGGTTTAAATGACGATTAGTGATTATTCTTGCATGAATAGAGGAGGATTGAAGCTAATTGTGAGAGCAGAGGAGAAAGTTTAATTTGGCGTATAAAAGCATGAAAATGAGAAAAAGCCTAAACCAATGCTAAATATAATGCTGTGTAAAAAACGGTTAATGTGTGTACAAACCATTGGTCTGGCTAATTTAATCATGTTCATATTTCATTTTATAATATTAAGACGATCCACCAATCGATTAACTCATAACTCAGCTCTTTTAGCGTTTTTGTTTTTTATTACTTATTATCCATATTTTTTGTTGTGAAAGCAGGCAGGAGGAAAAATGCATGCAAAGATTTTTGCCTGGTTTTCATAATCGATCAATGCTCTCCGATTTTTGCCGACTAAGTTGGGAGAGGCGGTTTATTGTGATATCAGTATACACAGTATCTTACAAAAGGCTTATCACAGCAGTCAGGCTACTTTCCCTTAGGCTCATGTATATTTTGTGCAATAACGGATATAATGAAAGAATCTACTTTTTTTATTGCATTGGCGAATTGCTACCTTCTTGCAAAGCCAGAGCCAGAACTCCAGTATTCCAGCTTGCTGCTCTCGGAGCTCGTCGCATTCCAGGGAAAGCTAAACAACATTCCTCTATGCCTCATGGTTTGAAAACTCTCTGCATTCTCAACACAGCTATACTACTGTACAAGTCTACACTTTGCAAAAAAAAAACATGTATTGAGAAAGTAGATGGATGAAACTAACAACTCAGATTACATACTTTACCCGCTGGACTTTCTTCAAAATTGCTTGAAAGAAGTTCTACCTTTGCCTTGGAAGTTTTCACCAAGCAGACTGTTTGGGACTTGGGAGTTTATGTTACCCATGCAGCCCCTGCTTTTCTGAGACTACCAGAACCAGATTAAATTCTTTTAGCACTACTGCTACTGCTAGCTCGCAACTTTTCAGTTTTGATCCTGATGAAGTTTTGCCTGAGTGTTTGGCTCTGATCGAGCTCAGTTTTGCAGAGGAAGAGTGTCTGCTAGGTACATGGAGAAAAGAGGAGGAGGAAGATTGAGGACTTTCTGTCTAGCTGGAATTGAAGTGGCCCTCCACAACTCAACCAACCCATAGTTTAAACATCGTTGTGTTTCTATGTTGTATTAATATTATCATCATTGATATCTTTGCGGAAAGCATATTACATGCGAGTGAAAGAAGGAGAAAGAAAGACTGTGTTTTTTACTGCGGATATTCTTTCACTCTCTCTCATCTGCTCTGTGGAGTGGAGTCTGTTGGGGTATAATATTTTTTCCTTCGTGGTCGGTTGTGTGCAATCAGTTTTTTAGAAGAATCCTTGACAAACGGGAACATTTTAGAGGAAAAATAAAAAACCAACCCGGGTTGCATCGGCCCGGATCGGACTTAAGAGAAATCTCTTGTTACAAAAGGCCATTTTTAAGGGCACAAGAGAAATTTGCGAGAGTCTTAAAATAGCAACATGGCAGGACGGGTTTGTGCGGCAATGGTCCTTACATTTTTATAAACAATTATTATACCTTTTAACCTAATTACGGTAGTTATTTGTTCAATTACTAACTGTGATAGTTTTTTATCTCTCTCTGAAAGTTTTCAGTTCAAGCTATTAACCTCACTGCTTCATATTTGCTTGTAGTTATTCTATCAAATCTTTGAGCATCTGAAATCTAAACAATCTTCAAGGTCAAAAAAGGTTGAAGGTTCGGGATCTTGTTTTTATGTATATTTTGTAACAGTGCTTTTGTGCACCACATTGTTTGTCGCTTCCTATTGTAATTCTCGTGCATTCATAACTTTCACCTGCTCTTTCAATGGAATCTGTTTCAAACTTTCACTCTGTATGCATAACCCTGAGTTGGTTGGACAAAGGTAAGGTATTTCTTTTTAATTTTTATTAATGACTTTCATGGAGCACATTGCGTGAATTCGTGAGTGTTCGTGCTGTGTACTTATAAAAAAGAATAAGGATTACATAGCTCATGAGGAGTGCCACAGGGTTTGTATTTTGTACTACAGATTACGGTGTTTGTAGCAGAATTCTAATTACCAATAACGTGCAGCACCTCGTAATCAGAACATTAATTTAATTAAAATAAAATGTAGTGCACCAAAACCAACCTCATTTTAAAAGAATCAGGATGTAAGAATTACGTATGCATGTACCTTTCGTAGGTAGTACACAGGGTGGGGATTTTTTCATCATTTGTAAATTGACAATCGTCTTATTGTATTTTTACCGAAATAAACTCATAAACAGGAAGGCTTACTATGGGCAATACTAACAAATATTACCAAATTACATCTTACTCATGCTGAAGCTAGAGTAAAAAAGCAGTAGGAATTCGTGCAAATATTTCCTGTGAACGTTAACATATAACGTATAATATTTAATTTTGGTCAGACGTTGCCAACATTGCCTACTGCTTTACTGTTTTTATTTGTTCGAAAATTAATTTGTTGCATTTGTTGATCTGGTCTACTCATTGTTCCGACTGCGGTCCAAAGAACCTAAATTGAATTTCCTGAGTGCCAAATGTCAATATTGGTTAGTTCTTGAGAACCGCAAATAGAAGATCCTTAAGACTTGCTAACTTCAAACCTAAAAATCTTCTTCCCACAAGTTACTCATAAAGGACTCATCATCTCCATCACCGTTTCTTATTGACGAAACATTTTTGGAATGATATTAGATATCTTTACAAACATTTGGCATTTGGCAAACACAATTCAATTTACTATTACATACTTCAATATTTTTATATTTGAATTGGCAAATCGTCCATTTCTATCCCTTTTGTTAGGCTAGTTAGTGGGGAACATCCCATACAAACTACTACATTTAAATAATGCGATATCTAAAAAAAATTTGCATCGTTATTGGAACATTCCAAGTAACAAAAGAATTCTGAGCTGGGTTAGGTGAGCAGAAGATAAGAACAGTTTGGAAACAAAAGAATAATTTAGGTGGATCTTCCCCACCTTAAAACAGTTTTATGATATTATTTTTCCCTGTAAAATTTTTACTACAGCGTTTGAATGCTATGCGGTAGGGTAGATGAAGAACGACAAGGGAGAGGTTACCGTTTTTTATTATTTCATCGTAAAAATTCTGCATGACATGAACATGCAACTCGATCAATATTAGATCGTACTAAAGTGTATTTTCACATACCTTTGCATATATATTTCGTGCAAAGTCCCACAAAAATAAAATTCTCCTTGTGACATGACATAACATTTGCCATTTTCTTTTCGTTGAACATGTCCCTGGGAATGTCTCACGAGAGAGAGGTAGGTTTTTCCACCTCCAAACAATCCAATTCAATTCTTTCTGGAATAGAAAGGGCATATTTCATTTGCTTTGTAAATATCCCTAGAAGAAGAAGTAACGTGCACTTTTTGACGTATGCAACTGTCCTAGTCCTGGCATGCATTACTTACTACAAGTCATTATTATGTACTTTTTATATTATTACCTTAATTTTTATTATGCTATTACATTTACATTACATTGTACTCTTGAATCGGAGTAGATTTCTCTGCATAGAAGAGGGTGATGGACTTTCTTTCTCGTATCATCCACTCTACTTCAATATACGTTTTCCTGAAAAAAAAATTAGGAGAGGAAACCATAAAATGAGTAGAATACTGAGGAGGGGATCTATTGATCCATAATTCAATGTAAAACGTGATTTGCTTTCTTCTCGACGGATATTTATTAAGGGGAAGTTTGTCATTGTTTCGCTTCCTGCCCTTTATTCACCACCCTATAATTTTAAATGAATGGGTAGGTAAGGGTATGCCATGATATTACGTACATAAATCTTAATTTATTTGGTTGACCTGGTTTGTTCCAATTTTTAAAGAAAATTGTCCATATCGATCGCTTAAAAAAGTAGACCTGATTCCTTTCGCATACCTTATTCATTGGCACAAGTCAAGTCTAGTTTTGGTTTTAAACTGAAGCAGTAAGGACCATATTACATTCATAACCTCATTTTTTAAACAAAGTTTCTTTTTTTATAATGAAGTCATCCAAAATCATGCACTTCATGTAATTCCCCATCATTACTATGCATTACCACATTTCGTGACAATCACTCCGCAGTCTGTTGCTGACTAACTTCATGACGCCATTATATTTTACATTAATGAAAGATTGGACACGACACAATGAAATGAAAGAACAAGAAATGTTTTCACTTCATTCCATAGAACTATATTCTTTATTCTTTGAAGTTTAAATGGAGGTGTAAGTAATAATCTTCGTGTTTTTTAGCCAAGAGCCAACCCATCCTTTTTTATTTCACAACCAATGCAACAACGTAACAATTTTCTCGTTTTGCTATCCTAATGCAAACACTATCATCAAGAGTCTATTAGAGTAAAACTCACATGAATATTTTATGACGTACAATGTTCCATCCATCTATTCATTTGTATGAGTTAGCCTATCATCAACACTATCCATGTCCACAGTCCATGCAAAATAAGAGCATAACATGACATTCGATACGATGTGGGCGCACGAATTGATACGCATTTTCTGCTTTCCCCAGGGTAGAAAGGAGTAATAAAGAGAAAGCAAAAGCTAGACCAGGCTGTTTGCAATCTTTTTTTGTATCCCCTTATTTACTCCTTAGCTTTCACTTCTGCTTTGTTATCAGCGAGAAACATGCACAAACGTCCTAAAGTAACGAAAGTCTTGTCTAGAATTTTAATTGGCCTTTCATAAGGATGCTCGTCCCTTCTCATTTTCTCTGTAGTAATGTCCTCTTTAAACTTGGCATTTTCCCTTTTGTTCAAGACCGAAAGGATAAAAAACACCATCCGACAGACCGCACAAGCAGGTTTTTCCAAAGCCAAGTCCATTAGCCTATATAAGAAAAAACTAGACGTATTAACGAAACGAACATGAGAAACTCTTTTGTCTATGCATTGCAAAAACCCGCACCATATAGTTGGCTAGCAGTTTGGTAGCCCAACTCCAATCTCAATTTTCTCGTTTTTACTTCTACCATTTTTCAATTCCACTTTTTTAAAAGCGACTTTGACGGGATGGGCTTGGTGTGGTGTGGTGACTAGTGAATGTAACTTACATTGGAAGCGCTATCATTTCCATTCCTATCATCATCATTGTTACTTTCGCTTTCAAGTCGCTTTCATTTCTACTTGGTGTTCTCGAAATATTATTTCGAGGTTTCCCTTTATTTGAAGTACATACATTTGAAAAAAAAATACTTTTTCATTTTTATATGTCGCTTATTTCTCAAGACTTTGACTTTAATGTCTTTCTTTTGGGCGTTTGTTGCTCTTTCTTTCTTTGTATTCTGACATTTCCTTTTTGCCAAATTGTTCATTCACATCACATCCACGCTAAAGAATCACATTTGCTTCCTGCTCACGAATCCCTTTAAAAGAATATTGTATTGTGGACGTTTTCAAGTTTTCACTTGAATTCCAAGTCCAGCGCTCGAGCGGAATAAACTTTTTGCCTTGAAACCGCTAGATTTCTATCCTCAAAGTATTTCAAAACTTGTATGTTCTGTATAATTTTTATATAATTTTTTTTGGAAGTAGCGAAATGCAAAAAGTAGGTTTATTGTTTCAGCCATTATGTAGTTCTTTTTTACGTATCGTCACAATCATCATATATTTTCATTCCCATATTACTTCGCTTTCCATTAATAAGGCAAAATCTTTGTACTTTTCAGCGCCTTCAAGTGGTGCGATGTCCATCAGACACGCTTTCCCTCACCAACTGTGCTGTCGTCAGCCCAGCAGATTTCCCCGGGAGTGGGTAAGTACATTAACTACTTAAATTTTTTGTTTGTTCCTCTTCCATTATCATTTTTTATTCATCAAGCAAGCACTATACAAGTACTTCATGCTTCGCTTCCATCATATCGTCAAAATCTCGCATATGTAATGTGTTCATTGTAAAAGCAAGATTGATATAGCATTAAGTTTATAATCAAGCAAATTATCCCGTATTTTTTTAACTCGGGCACTTCGTAATAATCGTTACACGCCTTTGCATTACACACGGACTACGCATGTTGCCTAAATGATAAATAAGTAAGTACTATCAAAAAGAGTTTCAAGTTCCAACTTGGCTGACTGTACATCCTTTAGTAAAACATCTCACGCGTTTTTTTGAAGTGAGAGACTGAAAATAATAATAATTGCCGTAGCAGAACTGTAATCAACGCGTCTCTCTCCAAAGAATAATTCTTCTTTATTGCATAATTAGTTTCGTTAGCTTTAGCGTAGCCGAAATCCAAATATGTATAGGTATGTGGCATGAGTTGTAGAGAAAGGATTGTGATAATAATACGTGTCTCTGATAAAACTCAAGCGTTTCACTTTCACTTTTACCATGAAATATAGGAGGCACGCAAGAATATCAAAACTTTCCGTTGCGTTGTAAGAAACTATATTACAGTTGGGTTTGGTTTAGGTTTTTGGCATTGGAAAACTCTCGAAAGTTGTAGTGGTAGTACTACCACTAGTAGTAGTCGAGGCTATCTTGATCAAATGATGATTATATTTAGAGAGTCGAGTGAAAATGTGTTCTACAAAAATTGAGCGAAAGGGGATCCGCAGCATCATTATCTACTAAAAAAAATACACGCAGAATTACTGACTCCGCACACCACACCACACGACCTACCTATTTTTGAAAACCGCCCTTACCCTCATATTTTCCTCTTGTGTGCCATTAAAAAATCAGCTTGAGTACTATGGGACTGGGCTGGGGTTGCTGGTCGATTCGATGCTCCAGGAAATATTCTTTATCGCATTTTCGCATCTTCGGTTTGGTTCTTTTCCAATGTGCTAATGTGCCTTTGCTCTTAAAACTTTTCCATGTCTCTAGATTTTTTTAGTTTCCCCTTTGGGAGACACTTAAGACGCTACATGATTTCAATTTCAAGAAAATCATTCGCATTCCTCACAGCATTCGTTCAAATGAGATATCATATTGTATTTATTCTAACGAGGGATGCTGATGTGTCACGGTTGCGAGAGTGGAGAAAGGCGTAATGTAGATGTAATGGGCGCAATGCTAAGTTTTTAAAGTGTTTTAATTGCGGGGAAAGTAATCTTACGAAGAATTCCATTCCATTTACATACTGCTTAAAATCTCACTGGGCTTAAAGAAGTCTCATTAATTTTTCAGCAAGTCCTCATTTACCCTAACTTGTGGGAAATGAGAACGAAGTAAGAGTGAAAAAGTAGTGAAAAGAAATGAAAGATGCAAGACATGTTTCATAAGTACCATGTCAAACAAAGAAGGGACCATGTTGATGTGATGAGATGGGACGAGGACTGAAAGGAAAGTTGTTAATGAGATTTTTGTATACTTTGATATTACTACTATGATAATGTGACAGTTTGGAGAGCTTAGAAAAACATCCTTCATGAAAAAGAATCACCACACCACTAGTTAGGAAGTATACGTTTGCTTATCGTATCTCTGATTTTTTTCAAGATATACTTACACTAGGCAATGGGAATATAAAAAGTAAGTGTTGAATTTTCTTTTTAAAAGAACATTTTCGAACTACACTGAAAAATTCTGCTGAAAGAAGTAACTTTGAAGGTTTTGTACTGAACATAAAATGCTGACAAGTATTTATACTTGCTAGACTTTTCCCCCGGAAAGCGGCGTTTCACTGAGCTACTTTCTGTGTGGTGTGGTTCCGCAGTAAGTCGAGTTTGCATGACTTACTTTTTTTGGTTTATCTGTTTTAGAAAAAATGAGAAACAAATAACACCGAAGTCACGTTTTTTATAAATATTTATACTGCTTAAAGACTTTTTCGTCCAGGATTTTTCAAGAACTTGAAAAAAATTGCCCAAAATATTTGGTCCTGGTCCCACATAGATGTAAGTAAAGTACAAGTACCGTACTTGCTCAATTTGTGATTCGGGGTGGAAAACAATTCATATAGACTGTGGTCTGAAAACATTGCTAAATGGCAATCAGAAGGAATAAATTGTTTGCCTGAAACTCAATCGTTTTATTATTTTACCTCAAAAATGCAAGAACGCTCACAGAATTAATGAAGAACACAAGCACCAAATCGATCGTCGGGGGCGTTGAATTGCAGAAAATGCGGAGAATTGGTTGAACAAGGTTGGTCTCTCATCGACCATGCTATTTCTTGTAATTCAAATGGGAATAGTATGATACATTCAAAAAGTTTTTAGTTTTTTTTTTTCGTTTCCTTCCTTTGTCGAGATCAAAAACTAAATAGTCTTTAAATATATCTTTTTATTACATTCGTTTGCCCTTTTTACGTTAGCTTCTTTATTATTATCATTATGCGGAAAAGTTTTAGAACACTTTTTTATTTTGTCTTCCAATGTTTGAAATGAAATGGAGATCCATCTGGAAGTCATAAGTTGTTTGAAAGAAAAGGAGAGGGAAAAAATGCGCATAAAAAGTTTTCGTTCCACTCATCTTCATAATCCAACTTAAGAGCGTTGTAACAATAAGAGCAGAGCATAATCGTTAAGCAAGGTAGAAAAACGCCTTTTTATCCTCGACATCCTTTAGCCTTTTCTCCTCATAAACTTGTTATAGTAGTCGGAAGAATTGAAGTAGGTTGTATGTATGGCATGATGTCTAATCCAATTCAAAAAGAAGACCCATTAATGATACCCTTCTCGTTGTCTGAAGTTTTTTTTTCTCCTTCTAATTTGATTCGCTGTGCTGAAAGAGAAGAGACGAAGGCGTAACAAAGGTGCTTTTAAAAAGTTGTCATCTATTAGTACTTATGCAAGCTTAACTTTCACATTCCCTTCTCATCCTCGTTTTATTGTGGTGATGTCGGTCGTGAATTACTACATACTACAAAAGATAAAAGAACAGCACCTTTTTAAGAAGCGGTGATAATGATGATGATTATTTTTCCTTTTCTTGGGAAAAAATTATGATGCCTTAGGTTTTTGGTGAAAGCAAGTTTTATTCTTAATTTCATTTCCCCTGCAACTGTGAAGGTATAGTTCAGAAAAAGAAAGTTCTGAGATACTGCGATAGTCATGTTCTTGGCAGATTGTTTCGTTAATCTCCTCCACGAGTCTGTAGAAGGAGGGAGGAAGGAAACAGCAATAGCAAATACTGTTCAAATAAAAGGTAGTCACACTAGTCGTATTAAGTTGTGGTACTGGGTCTTGTGTGATACTATTTTTTTGGAGGATTACACGAGAAAAAAAAACAATAATGTGAAAGTAAGGTTGTTGCTCCGTAATGTTGGGAATATACAAGCGTACCTTGCCATAAGGAATTCTTTATTTTTAAGAAGCTCGAAATGCCGTTCTATTTATTTCCTTTTTATCCGATTTACCTTCCCTGATCCTTGTCGTCGTGATTCCTGATGCGAGAAAATTACTCACACACAGGTTGGTTTCGTTCCCTATTTGGTAGAGTTGTGGAAGAAAGGAAAATTTATATTTCTTTCTGTGTAGGATATGCTGTACTGCTTGTTTACTCAGAAGAAACGTGAATTTCTGCTGAAAGGATCCGTCCGTTTCGTTATGACCACACGGACGACCACACACCGATACATGCTTACCTATACATACCTCAGCAGTATTATGAAGGCTTTTGTAAAAAATTCATCTTTTTATTTGGAGGAAAAAGGAAAAGTGAAATGTGACTTGTGTAAAGTATGGGCCGACACAAAAGTGCTCATAGATAAGGTTTTAACCAAACATAACTTTCCCTGCTGTTACCGTACCGTCGTCGTTGTACTTACTTCTTCATGTGCATGCATATATCTATTATGTAATAGGACCAGGGTTTTCGGTCAGAATTCTTTCTACCAACCGACTTCATTTATTTCCAGCAAAGTGTGCCTGAATCTGAAGCAAGATAGATGAGTTTTTTCTCTCTTTCAATGTATCATAGGACCCTGGAGACTTTCCTCTGCCAAAAAAGAGGAACAATGAACGGGAGGTAAAGAAGAAAAAAGGTCTTGCTTTATGTTTTGCATGCCTGGAACAACTCCTTAGAACTGTTTTTAACTCACCTTAAAAGTTACGTCGAGCTTGTTTTTTGTCTAGTCCGTTTTTAGGCGTATGTGAACATATATAAATGAAAATGTTATCATATCATCCGTGCAATTTCTGTAATACGTGCTCTTATTTTCATCGAACCAAAATGAATAGTTACTTTCGCCAGAGAGAATCGAGGTGAACGAAATTTTGAACGTGGAGGCACGTACAGACATTGGAACTCTTAGTCTTCCCAAATCTTCCTCAAGTTTGAATTTTTATATTTAACGTGTGTCAGTATAGCACGAAAGTAACGACGAAAAATTTCGTTCTATGAGAGAAAAAGAG
>JAHZMX010004938.1:0-16754 GCA_027743895.1 Seira musarum
ATTGCCGATTGCCGTTTACAGTTATAAAATTTCAAAATTTTAATGTAGCAATCTTATTCAGTTTTTAAAAGGCTTTCGAATGAGCTATCACAAGGTACATGTTCCACTTGAAAAAATCTTAACCGGTTTTTTGCCGTTACAAATTTCGAAATTTCATATATGCAGTTTGGCTTAGTTTATCAAGGACTTTCGAATGAGCTATCACAAGCCATACGTTACACTTGAAAAAAAATTTAAACCGTTGACCCTGCCGTTAATAGTTGACCTAAAAATCTGAAAAACAATAGGGTTTGTATTCTGTATGCCAAGAAGCTATGTTCCAAATTTGACGTCAATCGGTGACCTCTTTCGAGAGTTATCCATCTGACGGACAGACGGTCACGGCAATCTCAATACTTGCTTAACTACGCTCAGCTACGTAATAAACGTTTCAAACCATGTTTTTTGTAAGGCTTCTAAATCTTAGTGGGTTAAACAACGTGAAAACTTTACTTAGATTAAGCAAGTTCTTCTCATGGCTAAGAACCAAACATTCATACGCAAATAGGATGAAAGAAAGCGTTAAAAGAAATAAAACCAAAATAAGAGGAGGACTAAGTTTGTTAATGTCAATAATATCCGGTGCTATAACAGCTTTCATCACATTGTCCTGCTCAATTTGAAGCGTTCCCTTGTTAAGCATATACGACCAATCCGACCACTCTTCTATTTTCTCTCTTAATCCAGACTGATGAATTCTTTCAATCGTCTCCATCAACCATCCGCGATTTACAGTGTACATATTCCAAAACTGAAAATGTTCGCAAAGAGTTTGTTTCACGAATCCACAGATTTTATTTTTGTCTTGAATGTGATTATTTAGAAGTTTTCTGTAATAATTTCCGTAAGTCTTTTTCTTACTCGTTGCTATAACATGAGAAAACTTCTTTTTCAGCAGGTTTGCGGAATCAGGAAAAGACAATGTGGAATTAATGATGTATCTGAATACATCGTAGATCTGAAATTTTATCTTTTTCTGAATAAATGCTTGCCCATAAAATGTTTGTGGCAATCCCTGTTTTGGAAACCAACTTATTTTGTAGCCATTGCTTAAAATATCGTTGATTGTTTCATATGTTGTAACAGGAACTTTGACAGTTACAGAGCTCGTTATTCCGTTCTCATATAAGCCAGATATGAGCATAGACACGGCCGCTATTCCCAAATACATGGATTTAGTATTACCAAATTTTGTTGGAAATTGTCCAAAATATATGGAACAAATTTGTAAGAATTCTTGAATTAAAGATGTTTGGCTAGATTTTAGCCTGACTAACATAACAGCAAATACAACGGTCGACGAACAAATTAAAATCCACGAATCTAAAGCAAAGCTTTCTATCCATACTTGAGCATTTGGTGAGGCTCCAATCATCTTATCGTCTTTACAATAGAACAAATGATCTTCAACTGATGACGAAATGTGGACTCCACTCCGTAAATACGTAGGCAAGTTATACTCCGTTGTATAACCTTGAATATGTTGTGTACCCTCACTAAAATCCCAGTGTAGCATTTCCAACGTATTTAAACTTGATAAAATTCTAAATGACATGTTGTGAACCGATTCAATGTATAGGGCGGACATTAAATGTGCATCGCAATAGTACATATCCCGGCTGCGTAAAATGAGTTGGGAGCAAGCGTGTCTATTATTAGCGTATTTGGAGACAGTGTAATATTCTGGGACTTTTGGATGAATTAATGCTTTTGCCCGTCTTCCATTTCCATTTCGAAAATTTAATCGATGAAATTTTACCGGATTATCCGAAATCATTTCAATGTTCTGCAAAGACCAAGGACGGTTGAGGTGAAAAGCCTGAACGCAGTAATCAGCACATTCCATTGAGTACGCAATACTTCCATTTGATGTCCGACCAATCAATAATTTTGTAAGTGGCATGAGTCGTTGATATATGTTTGCAAGTGATAAAGACGAAGATAGCTTTGGACCCATGTATCCAAGAAGTATTAGGACATGAGATATTTGCATAGTATATTTGTAGGCTGCCGTGAACACTGGATTGGAAGAGAGAACGTCAAATGATGCAAAGATTATTTGAAACGGCTGTGAATATTTGAAATCCGCATACATATCTAAGTCCACGCTTGCGTTGAAAGAAAAAAACGTTAAAAGTCTAATGTTCTCCAGATTTACCTGCTTGCTTAAATCTCGCTTCAAAACTGATGTCTGCGAATGAATCCATAATATATACTTTTCAGGTGATTTTTTCATGAAGGATAAGAGGGGATCTAATGCACGCCTAACAAAGTCACTTTGAACGTCAAGCATTCCTAAACTGTCTAAGCTCTTACCACTTGAGCAAACTATAACTATGTAACAGAACAAAGGTAACGTTAATGGTGTGACAGTTTGGATTCGTGACATCTTGTTGGCATTCACCAATAAATTTAAAAGAATGATTCGAGCATTGATTTCTATAAAACAAATTTATGTGGACAGACTGAAAACTACTGTTCCCAAATGAGATGTTCCTTGTAACGTGTATACCTTGCAAGGTTTACTGAGAGATTTTTGACTAGTCGAAGTTGGTTTGAAAAGAAAACTTATGGCGTCGGATTTGCTTTTTATTTCAACAAGATTGCACCAATGCAGAAGCTACGGCAAAATCGTTAAGCGAGCAAAATAATACAGAACCTGCAATGATAATCTGATATATGGTAAACTACATGAACAACAAAGGAATATCGACACTTTTAGCTTAAAACATTTTGACGAGCCAGTCTTCAACACTTTGGAGTGTTTTTCTTGTTCCAACGCTTTTTTGTCAAATATTAATATCCGGCACGAGTTTTTAATCACGAACATATTCCAATTTTCCCTAAACCGTGTATTCTTATTTACAACGCGGGGTTTAATTGAGCCCTGGTCTACCATACTTTGCAAAAATAGAGTACGGGTGATATAAAGAACGTGGGTTTACAACCGAGAGCACAAAGCACATTATTCCTATTTAGCAAATAGTGCAGGTCTCAATGAAAACGCAGGGCGTTCGATATTAGAATTTACGGTGATTATAACAAACATCCATATTATTAATGTGTCAGCTTCTGTTTTGCTCGCGGACTAGAAAATTAAATTGTTGTCTTGTTTGTTACGAAAAGTATATATTAGCCGATCAAAAACCGTATCACGACAGTGTATAACATGTTTTTGAAAACTCCCTTTGCTTCAGATTACAGATGTATATATTAAAACAACATTCATGAAATCTAAACTATTGTACCAATTGAACTAAAAGAAATGGCAAAACTTTACATTATGTCTTATAGCTGAACAAATATTATTCCGGTTTGCTAATTGGAAGACTGGAGCCGTAAAATAATTTCCTGTTTTTTTTAGAACAACACCTCCGATTGTTAAAAAGCCATATTGATGGCTTAACTTCGAAAGTAGCAATACCCGAATTCCAAAAGCTCCATACATAGAATATAAAAAATTGAAGAGTTTTTGGTGGGTCGTAGGATTTGGTATTGTAAATATAATGCTTTCGTGCAAAATAGACCAAGGTATAAAAATGTATTCTCATTGTGGTCGTAAAAAGTCTACAATTTTCTTATACCCAAATTCAATATCCTTAACTGTTACGCTGTCAGAGAGTAACGCAGGTCATCAACATTCTGACCAAACCCTAATAAACTACAAAACGTTAACAGCCCTGTTTCACTCGCCTTTCTAGAATTTCTAATCCCTATACCATAAATAAACTTAAATTGCATAGATAAGCAAGAACTTAAAAACGATACGACAAATCGAATTCTCAACTATTAGTAAGACAGTTGCAGTCAGCCTTGTTACTACATTTCAAAGAATTGGAATTTCTACTAAAATACGACTGCGTCCCTAACCAACCTTATACATACGCTAAATATGATGAACTTTCACAATAAAGCAATTGACATAAATAATGTAATAAACACGCATTCCATAACATCTAGAAAATACAAAATTATATCATTATTTGTAACACAAAAAATTCAAAATTATCCTTCAGACGTGCAATTGTACAATCTATGATGACCAGTAGAATTGGAAGGGCAGAAAATGAATTCAACTATAAAATCTATCATATCTTTACGGCATATATAGCATGAGGACAGTTTAAAACCCCAATAACCCCATAATTTCTCATGTAATTGATTTAGCTACAGATAATATGTAAGTACGTTCAACCACGAATGATTTTACGTCTTATCGTTTTATAGCATGTAACAACCGAATAGGGCAGAAGTTATTTCTTTAAAAAATTTTATGGATTTTACCCAAAATTAGTTCATGGAATGTAAGTGGCGAATGCGTTTAGATGCACGTGTTTATAGGTTTTGTTTTTTATGTTTAGGCATTAATATACGGGAAATATTTGCAACTGGTGTATGTACGTGGTAGTTTAGTATAATACATTAGTCGAAATAGAGCACGCATCAGGTACAAGGCGTGTTTTATATCATGAGCAATTCAATACACTCAATTTTTAAATTGAATGCTCCAAAATTTTATTAGCACAGAAAGACATTTGTTAATTCATTTACATGAACAGAATTGACAGAATGTACAATCGTGTAAAATTTTTGAAAAAAAAAGAATGATAGAAATTGCACTGCTCATCCAATCGTAGTGTAAAGTGACAGTAATCCCAAACATTAATGCAATCTTTGAGGAAATTATTTCAACGACCAAATTCTTAAATTTCCTGCACTTTCGTGTGTCTATGTGTATCTGATTGGCAGGGAAACTTTTGATTGCCAAACATGTCATTCCCAGCAAGATCCAATGTTGCAACAGTAATGTTATTCGCTTTGCCTGCATTTACAATCTCGCCATTTCAACTGCAGAGGGTCCACAAAATATCGGAATTCGAACAATATAAATCCTTCATTGGACCCAACTGGAAAGCGAATAGTAAATATTTTAACTCAACGCTTCAGTTTAATTTCCTCATGCTTTACAAGTTAGCAGAAAAATCACGCCCTTTTCCAGCTTTAGAAAACATGGATAATATCGTGTCAACCTGGCATAAATGTCGATGTTTTGTGACGTTAGACAACTTTGAGTTTGTAGACTTCCAGGTTATATCTCACCCAATTTTATTACGTAGTCCCGTACCAACTGTCGCAATTTATTATAACAAAATGATGCACAAGCTTACCGCCAGAATAGTTTGGTTACCTCGTGATACTTTACCCTCAAATCAGACTGAATTTGGAATAACTCACGAAAGAGTTTTTGAGAGATCAAAATTCTTTATGAGCAAAGAAGAAAGATCTTATTACGACCCAAAACGGGAAATTTCAATGTCACTACAACCATTTCGCTTCTCATCTTTAACAAAACCTTGGAGCTGTGTTGTATCTGTGTTAGTAAATCCACCAACGTACGTAATTCTGGGAACAAAAGAAGAAGAAGCTCATTTGAAAACCATATATCCCGAAGTGTTTTTCTATGATATTCAATTCTCAAATTTTCGTCGTATTGGGTTTCCTTCTTTAAATCCTTCATTGACATTGTTAATTCTGAATAACAACTTTGTATCTCATAATTTTTTAAACAAATTTGTAACTCGGGAGTTAGCTTCCTCAGAACAAAATTTGCACGGAATTCGTTTAACACATAGGGTCCTTGGATATATGACTACATTTGCATCAGTTTCAAGTTCGTCAAGGTTTTTCAAGTTTGGACGTATTTCACTCGACGTAAAATTATTAATTGACTGCCACGTGAACAAAAACTGTTTACGATTTAAAAAGACGCGGTTACCAATATTAGGAAATTTAAGTAAAGTTGAAAAACTCGTATTCTCTGATGAAATTTCTAATGAAGGTATTCACCTGAAAGTTACTACGGATGGCATGCTTAGCTATGATGGACGGTTTTTATCTGACTGTGCAAACTATTTGACAAAAAACGGTGGAAGAGCCTCCGATTTACAAATTGTTTTCGAAAATCCCTTAGATCAATTGACTGAAGCATACGCACATCTTTGGCATAATGTTTTTATTAATTTCTCCTACGGTGGACAAGGATGGATTTGTAGAGATGGCAGAATTTTAGATCGGCCGTGGACGTGGTCGGACAAGGATACAATTCCTACTATTTCGCCAGCAACATACTCCACAATCGATTTGAAACGATTTCCTTATCCAATTCATGTCCCAAGAAAGTTAAGCACGCTTAGATTTGAGTGGACGTGGTCGGACAAGGATACAATTCCTACTATTTCGCCAGCAACATACTCCACAATCGATTTGAAACGATTTCCTTATCCAATTCATGTCCCAAGAAAGTTGAGCACGCTTAGATTTGTTAGTTGTGGAGAATCGAAATTCAAGCCCATCACACCAGAAGAAATGTACAACGTATTCAATCCAAGTGTGTGGCTGTTAATATCAACGTCGCTTACTATTGTTTCAACGGCCGTCCATTTATTAGGCACTAAATCACGAAATTCCAATTTTTTGGAACAATTGATATCACCGCTAAAAGCTCTGCTAGAACAAGGTACAATCACAACACACAGGCACATTATAGGAAAGGTTAGAAATTTTAAAGTCGTTTATGAAATTTTTTAGGCGATCCTTTCAAGAGCAGTTCGTGTAAGCTGCTCCGTCTGAGGCTCCTAACGGGTCCATTTCTTCTCGTCGGAATTGTCCTGAGCAACGCCTACAAACACAAAAACGTTTACAATATGATTGCTCCGCGAATGCCGCTACCATACGATGTGTTTGATGATCTCGTTCGAGACAAGTTTAAAATTTTTACAAGATTTAAAATAGAATATGACTCCAGGGAATTGACAGATGGGTCAGTATGGAAACTTCATTATGGATTAGATTTAAAAGCCCAACCGATAATGATTAATGTGGGTCAACATGACTTCTACGACGTGCTTGATATATTTTCCGAAATTGAAGACATTGTAGTCAAGGTTGGGATTGACCTAGACGCTTCGGAAGATACGCTGGCATCAGAAGACTTGATATTGACCAAAGCGTTAAAATGGCTGCAGAAATCCACCACACTTTACTACGATAGTCTACAAGAGCTATACGATAATGTGAAAAATTTATCTTTGAAAATTAATTCAACTTTGCCTCCAATGGAGACAGATGTGACGGATAACTTAATTCAATTTGGAGGTTCTGCTGAAGACAATCAAAAGGAGAAACTGTACCAACGAATAAAAAAATGCGATAACATTGCGGAAGTTTTGCCGGAGTTTATGGCTGGAGCTTTTCAAAAGAGATTGAAGAAATGTGGGTCAATATAATTTCTACGACGTGCTTGATATATTTTCCGAAATTGAAGACATTGTAGTCAAGGTTGGGATTGACCTAGACGCTTCGGAAGATAAGCTTTCATCAGAAGATTTGATATTGACTAAAGCGTTAAAATGGTTGCAGAAATCGACCACACTTTACTACGATAGTTTGCAAGAGCTGTACGATAATGTGAAAAACTTATCTTTAAAAATAAATTCGACTTTGACTCCTATGGGTGCTGAAGTGACGGATGAACTAATTCAACTCGGAAGTTCTACTGAAGACAATCAAAAGGAGAAACTGTACCAACGAATAAAAAAATGCGATAACATTGCGGAAGTTTTGCCGGAGTTTATGGCTGGAGCTTTTCAAAAGAGATTGAAGAAAGAAGGAAAGGTAAACGCCCACGTTGGTGAAAACGTACTTGCTCATGGTTTACTAAATATGTCAGATGTCATCAAGTTAAAAGGAAATTTCCCACCTTCAGTGCTAAAAAGATTTAGTTTAACTAAAGCAGCAGGTCTTTGGAATTGGTGGTTGGAGTTAATCCGAACTTTCATGCTAAGAAAAAATGTCTGGAAGCCAAACGTCTCGTTAGATGCTCCTACCATGTCGGGAAATGTTCTACTCATTTTTACCATTCTCTTCTATGGATTACCTACTGCATTCCTACTGTTTTTGTATGAAATTAAAGAGAAAGTTTATTTCATGTTCAAAAATTTATGGCAATATTTAAAGATATATGCATTGATAAAAGTAAAACAAAAGTTAAAATTTGTAAAAACTCGCTATTCAGATTTTAGTGCAATTCACGTTGGACTAATCTTTAAAAGACGTACGCTGTAGTGAACATTTACGCGATGTATAATTTTACAGGTTGTCTTTCTAAATGATTTGAATTTCAATGAACATTAATTCAAAGCGTATGATCAGGATTTGGACCGCCGGTATCAAAGTTACAAGAGAGAACGCTTTGTTTATAAGTTAGATGTTTAGTAAGTACCATTTTATTTTAATGTGTGATATCTTAAATGAAAATTCCGTGTCATGTTCCCAGAAATCGGTTTTCAAAAATGTTTCTGCTTAATGCTTTCTCTGCTTTCTTAATGCTCAAAGCTCCCTTCGATTTGACTTCGGATCGGCTTGTGGGTTATGACCTCAGTAATTCATCATCTTTCCTTGACCATTAACGCATGTTATCCCTCGATGACCTTTCTGTGGAAAGTAATGGCCTAGCCTCAAGGGAAAGATTATTTACAATGATTGATCAAATTTTGAATGTTCTTAGAACAAACAAAATATAACGTGTGTTAAGAACAAATACGAAGCAAAAATGTGTGTGATGCTCTCTAGAGCAGGAAAGAGTTTCTGAGGCTCTGACAGAAATAAGGTGAAAAATGCAATAAAGAATAAACAATTTGGGTAAATGCTATTGGTTTTCATATATGTGTGATCCTAAAACTAAAAAAAAATTATATCACATTTGCATAGAACATTTTGAAGCATTATATATTTTGAAGACAGGAGATTTTCAGATAAACCATTTACATACATATACTTTGTCGAATTATGCTTTATGAAGTCCAGTCGTTTTTACTGCCCGTACACATCACAGGAACAGTAGCTAAACATGCATCCAACAAATAATTGCTTTTGCATATATTTAGACTGGGTTGCTTCCTCCAATCATTTTTTTATTCTTGAGATTACCATTACTGCTAACTATAAAAAGTAGATTTTGTTTAATTTCGTACTAGATTAAGGAGTTAGTCGAAAGCAGATTTAAAGAAATTCAAATCCGACACGTAGTCGAATCTGGCAATGCGCATCCAAAAAAATTTTTGGTGGTATGTATAATCATCTCAAGTTTTAATTTTTAAAGTAAATTGTTGGTTTCCTATTTGACAGGTGATTTGCAGCTTATAGGACTTCATAAAAACAATTTAAAATAATAAAAAGCTGTAAACAATGTTGGCATATAATACATTGGTAAACTACTACAGTAGAAATACTAAAACAATCCAATTAGTTCAAAGATTTCTGGGAAGCATAGGTACTTTTGAGTTTGTCGTGGTTACTTACTACAAATTAAAGACCTGTAAAACCCGCTTGAAATGATTAGTTATATGAACAATTGCGCTAAACAACTAAAAGTAATCTAGGAAGGAACCGCTTAGTTTTACTTTTTAATAGTAATTAGGAAAATTGGGCGCAAAAAGCTCCCAGTTATCTGAGACATATAACGAGCATCGTCCCTCAAACATTGTCTTCAAAAGAGAGTTGATTTAAAAGGACTTACAGGTTCAATGGAAAATGCATTCAGACTATCTCTAAATCATGGCCTTTAAGAGATAAATTTTACTGAGAAACATTTCGTTTTTAGTATTAGTTTTCTTTACCGTCTCCGCAGCACAACTACGATAGTTTCACATTTCCAAATTTGATAAATATATATCCGTAATTGAGCCTAGCATAAAAACGAGCTCAAAATACTATAATTCCACACTGAAATTCGATTTGCACACACTTTACATTCAATCCGCAAAAAGATACTCTCTTTTGGCATTGGAAGATATTGATAACGTTATATCAATCTGGCATAAATCCCGATGCCTCGTGACTGTGGACAACTTTGAGTTTGTAGATTTTCAAGTGATTACCCACCCAATTTTATTAAGGACACCAGAACCGGTCGTAGCCGTTTATTACGACGACGCACGCGGTTACAATCACGCGAAAATTCTGTGGCTGCCTAGTGATGCCCTTCCGTCAAATCAAACAGAATTTAGTGTTCGAAGAAACATCTTAGAAAGGTCAAAGTACTACATGAACAAAGAAGAGAGATCTCATTTTGATCCTCAAAGAGATATTTCACTTGCACTCCAACCATTTCGCTTTGCGTCCTCAACGAAACCTTGGAATTGTGTTGTTTCCCTACTTCTGAATCCACCAACGTATGTTACACTTGGAACAAAGAAAGAGGAGGGCTATAAGAAGACAATATTCCCTGAATTGTTTTTCTATGATATTCCTGGAACAAATTTTAAAACGATGGGGACTCCTTCTTCAAACCCTACCCTCACATTATTAATCTCTGAGGTCGATTTTAAGTCTAACATATTCTTGCAAGAATTCCTTTATCGTGAGATATCAACAGGAAAGCTTCAACACGGATTGGAGTTGACGCATAGAATCTTTGCTTATACAACTATCCATCCTACAACTTTGTATACACGAAATTTTAAAGTTGGCAAAATTTCACTGAACGCAACATTGTTTCTGGCCTGCTTTGAAATCGAAACGTGTAAGATTCAAAAATGTGTCGCTGTACAGCTTAGATAATTTTGATACTATCGAAGGACTCGTATTCCGTGATGAAGTAGAGTACAGCTTCGTAAGCGGTGAGACTGTCCCAGGCCATAGTCAAGTGTCTTTTTGGAAACATGTAATGTATCACTGTGAAAACTACTTTGCCCTTAGGAAAGGAAAAGCTTCGGACTTGCAACATCTGTATAACAATCCCCGAAACCAATTGCTGGAAGGATATACACACATTTGGTTTGCAGTGTTAGGAAATTTCACCTATACCGTCAGTGGGGGAATGTGCAACAAAGGGAGAAAAATAAAACGGCCGCGACAGTTGTGGAATCAATACGAAACTCCCCAAATAATTATTGGATCTTTCCCAACCATTCGAATAAAGAACTCAAATTAACATATTCAGCTACCCAAGAAGTTAAGCTCTCTTCGTTTTATTAGTTGCGGAGAACCAAAATTCAAGCCAATCAGCCCTGGAGAATTATATAACGTGTTTACTTATGCTGTGTGGATAATTACTGGAGTCGCTACAATTACTGTATCGTTAGTGTTGCATCTACTCAGCCCTGTGACTGGTGGCACCAGCTTTTCTAGGGAGCTAATCTCACCATTAAAAGCCATAGTAGAACAAGGTACAGTTTATTGTTTGCAAATTTGCTTTCTTGTTCATACTCACAATATATTTATTTGCTTACTATTGAATGGTCTCTCAATGACATCTATTCATGTAATTCTCGACATTAAACATTTTTTTTGTCATTCTTTGAATATAACAATCAGCACTAGCAAGAGCCTTAGGACGCTTAACTCGGGTTCAGATGCACTCCAAAAACTGATTTATGTTTATTTTGAAAACTAGGGGATCCATTTAGAACCAGTTCCTGTAAACTTCTTCGACTAAGGTTTCTCATTGGTCCTTTCCTGCTTCTTGCAATCGTCCTAAGCAACGCCTACAAACACAAGAATGTCTATAACATGATATCTTCTAGAATGCCATTGCCATACAATGCGTTCTCTGACCTTATTCACGACAAGTTTAAAATTTTCACTAGATTTAAAACTACACCGGCTATGCGAAAAATTGGCGATAAATTACCGTGGAAACGTATTTATCATTTGGATTTGAATGAAAAACCTGTTGTGGTTGATATAAAACACAAAAAGTCTTACTATGTTCTTGATATTCTTTCTGAAATTGACAACATTTACACCGAGATATTTCTCAGCACGAACAAGTTAAATGGAACCAAAAAGCAGGAAGATGTTTCGATTATCGATGTTTTAAAATATCTGCGCAACTCGACCAGTATATACTCCAATAGTTTACAAGAGCTTTGTGCTAAAGGCGAAAACATTTCCCGCTGGTTAAATTCAGGTTTAATTCACAAATCCAGCGTGTACTATCGCCTGATGAAACTGGGCATGTTGGCTGAAAGGAATCAAGACATGTTATTGTTCATGCGCCTTAAAATGTGCGATAGGGTTGCAGTAGTACTGCCGGAGCACATGGCAGGACCACTCGTTAGGAGACTGAAGGCAGAAGGAAAGCAGAATGTTCACATCGGGAAAGAAATTCTAGGAAATGGCTTATTACTTATGTACGACGCGATTCGTTTCAAAGGAAATGTTGCACCTGCAATATTCAAAAGATATAGCCTAACAAATGCTGCGGGACTTTGGGACATGGTGGTTAGAGCTTGTCAGAACTTTCTCATTGAGAGCAAATACATGGGCACCGGATATGCCATTAGATAAACCAACAATGTCAGGAAACATACTTCTTATTTTTGCTATTGTTCTGTATGGCTTGCTAGCTGCGTTTTGTGTCTTTGTTTTTGAAGTCAAAATAAAGATTTTTGTCGTCCTTAGGAAAGGTTGGGAATTTTTATTGAAATATGTAGTACGTAAAAATGAGTCAAATGTATTACTTCTAAATGCAAATCTATATCAGCAAGGCAAAGGCTACGGCTTAATAAATTGATTATGCGTTTTTTCTCCAGCTGCAATAAACTGTGCAAAAAATTGTAAATAATTTAAGTGCAAATTTTGGGGACAAAATTGTCGAGTGGTTTCAGTAAACATGTTATGTATAGGGAACATGAAATTGAAATGCATTTCATTTTTGTAAATTCGTCTCAGTATAATTCCGAAAATTTTATTAAATACTACATTTTTCATTTAAATGGTAAACCAAATTGTATTTAAATGAACTATGTCAAATATTTTTATCACGTCATTCAAAGTTGGTTCTTTCTGTCAATAAAAGTGCTCACTGTTGCTTATTTTTCCACACCGTATCCACATGTCACAATGCTATATCCGGAACTAACCTGAATTTCTCTCCCACCATATGGAAAGTAAGCTATTCCGCTAGAAAAGACCTTACCCACGCTTAGCTCAGTCACTCCAAATTCGTCCGTAATACTGGCCGTTGCAATGTATCCAATATCCCCATAAACCGTTCGTCCAGCAGGCACAGCATCAGCAAATATATTACTTTTTCGCTTCAATACCTCAGTGGAATTCACAAGTTTAATTCCATATCCTGTGGATCTTCCCTTAGCTAAACCAGGGACAGTGAAGACCTGAGCATCCTTAAAGAACCGATATTCCCTGCCTTGGTAAGGAATGTAGCACACCGACCAATCGGGATAGTACTTCCCTCCAGCCAGCTCGCCTCCTATCATAGCCCTGCAAGCGTATAAGGGTGGGCCTTGAATGCTTACCCCCAGCGGCATCATATTTCTCCTGTCCTCTTCTGTGAGTGCATCAATTGGCCTCCATCTATGTCTAAGGCAGCCTTTGCAATCGTAAAACTCATTAAGCTTGTCAGCATCCATTACGCTAAGGCCATCATTTCCGCAGGGAATGTTGTCCCCTTGTTTAGGCCAACCGACCGAGCATGAGCCGCATCCGTAGTGCATGCAACTTCCATAATCGTAGAGTGAACCTCGAAGGTCAGAATACTCGTCTTTTCCCGGAATTTCAATTGGATCACAGTTTCTGTACTCCAAAAAATCGTCTCTGTCCTTTCGGTTTTGCTCGTGACCAAGGCAGAGATTGTGGCCCAGTTCGTGGACCATCACTTGCCAGGTACGACATCCTCCACCGAATTTTGCGGTTTGAACCCCTCCTGTTCTACAAAAGTGACCGACGCCACAAACAGTAGGGTCGTTTACTATTTGTGTGTAGGCTGTTTCACCTGATGATCGTTCAAGAAATCGGATACAAGTTTTTGATTGGATGTGGTCAAAAGCTTTATGAACTTCTACACGGTCATCGGGAGTGAGAGAAGAGTGAAGTTCGTACTTCACAATGCCGTTGGGCCATTTTGTTCCCGGCCAAAAGTTGTTGATACCGGTTCCGTTGCTAGTTTCTGCACACATAATAAAACTGTATTACTGGTCAGCCTGTACTTTTAAAAATTATTTAAGGGGGACTTCCATGAAGTGTTTTTACTACCGTGAAATAAGAAAGTGCAAGATTGTCATATGAACAGACCAAATGCGTTAAATAAGTTCACAAAATACTGACTTACGAAAAAGCCATTCGTCGGGAGTATCACACTTGAAGTGAGCTTCAGCAGCAGTTGCAGCTAACGAAATCGCGGCAACAAAGTGCAACTTCATAATTGCGAATTTCATAATAAACAGGTAATTTTTCTGCAAACAATTCTGCGAAATGTAATTAAGGCGGTTTTAACTGATGAAAAGGAAGTCTGAGCAAGCCTATTTATGGGAGCTGCTTCCTTTGAACTATCAAATTTTGAAAAGCCGCCGAGATTAAAATTGGAATTAATTTATAGTATATTTATAACCCTTGGACATGGACTCCTTAAAAAAGTATAAGAATTATTCAATTATATTTATGATGGACTGATATGCTTGTACGTCAAAGTTGCCAAACAATGGAAACTAAAGATCCTTAATCGGTAATCTATGTGGGTTACTGGGTAATCTTGGATTCCAGCAAACAAGGAACATCACTTGCATAATAAAAGCTACCTACGCCCCGATTATCTTGAACTTCCAATGCTGGTGATAAACACACACACGCGTTATGCAATTAGTTTATGACTTCAGTTTAGCTTATGTTATTAATCTTCTTTGGGTTCATTTTAGGAGTTTGAGATTTCACAAAGAGAAATAAAAAAAATCGCTTCTTGCTTAGTTTTGCACGCAGATTATATATATTTTTTTAATATTTGGAGATTTTCAAAATTGTCCATCCAAAATTTATATATGCTACTCTTGTTTCAATTCTGTTGGACAATAACAATACATAATTGCAAAAGTGTTAAAGTTGAATTCCACGTTTACTTCAAGGCTTGTCCAGAAACGATATTTTTATCAGTGCTATAATGACTACTTACATGAGGGAATCAAAGAAGAAAAAAATACGAAAATCCATCATAAGGACACTTACGACCAGATTACGTAATTGAAGTTGGACGGTTCTTTGATATTTTTGTAGAGGAAGGTAATACCCCGAAATTAAATTAATTGTAAGCTCTTTGAAAACTTTGCCAAGTCTCTGGTTCTGTGTGATTTATGAAACGTGTCTGTACTACCTTCCATTCTAAAAACTTTTTTTTGAAATTTTCCTAAAGCGATTAGCATGGCAATTTGGTTGTAAAATAAGGCTAAATTTATTACCTCTTATGCCCGCCATTGAGTAAATAGTAACGGTCTTTAGTTAAATTGTGCCTAATATTGTATTTTTTTAAATTGGTACTACCGGATTAACTTACAGATAAGTTTTGTTCAGTCGGGAATCGATGTTGTTGCTGCTGTCGTCTTGTAAGTTCGTTTTAAACCTATTAGACGAAGAGGACCGGAATGTTTGCAGCCCAAATGAGTACAAGTACAAAACTCTGTCAGCCAAAGGTAAATTATGAGTTAAATGAAAACTGCTGCCAAATCCTTGATCCAACTGCCCCGAAAATTTCGCAGTAGAACCATGGGCAGTAAGTTTAAGAGAGAGACAGTCTCA
The DNA here is from genome assembly GCA_027743895.1 of Seira musarum. NCBI lineage: Eukaryota > Metazoa > Arthropoda > Collembola > Entomobryomorpha > Entomobryidae > Seira > Seira musarum. The sequence continues at coordinate 15,628 of JAHZMX010004938.1, forward strand.
ACTTGACACATTCATTCCTCATTTTGTTTTACCTTACATAAAAAAATCACTAGTATTGTTTTAAAGGTGGTTTGATGGGCAACCGACCACGTATACAACACACACTATGGTATCAAAATAGTCTAACTATTTGTAGTGACACTAGTGGCAATCATTCTGTAACCTGCAAATAAAGTAATTTCCAAAAAAACATGCACAAACATGTTTATTTAAACATAAAACCTAGGCCTGGCCTAAAATGTATTCCATGACACTGGCTTGTTGCAGCAAATACCAAAGCGGGGTAGATCACAAAAAGTAGAAGTAAGTTTGGCACAGATTACAAATGAACCAGATTTGCGGTGGCAGCTAAGAATTGGATCGAAATTCCCCATTTCAGTTTCTCTCGGAAAGGCCATAGAACCAATGGCAATAGTTTCTACGGAAAAGGCAGTAGAAAAAATGGCACCCGTAAATAACTGTGGCAAGAAGAATATGAGGCTAGCGAAATGGTGTATTTATCCTTCCAAACGAAGAAAAGTTTTTGGAAAAAAAAGAATTAACAAAAACATTTTATTGAATGACTAAATTAGCTCTTTCAAAATGGCTTATTCATTTGTTTAGCAAAAACAATTCGTAAAGTCAGTATCAAAATTAATAACTCAATCGTTCAATTTACAAAAATATATATTTCAGATTCTATTGTGCTAAAAAGCTCTAATTGGACAAATGTTCTTGAAATTCTATGGGCGTCCTTATTGTCACGATAATGGAATGCAATTTAATGCACTCCATCATCGTTAATGCACACTCTTCATATCAGCATATTTATCATCGCCACATCCTTCTGCTCATGGTCAGTTAACCTAATTAAAATATTGATGTCAAGTCAACTAACTATTAATTACTCATCTTATGATTCGATCCCCAAATTATGTAAACAGCAAAATCACAATCATTGTTCATCAACCATTCGGCTATCAATTGGAAACTCCATCAGATCCGCCAGGCTTCGGCCTAGTACACAATAAGCTTGCTTGGTGACTAACAATGCATTATTCATACTAAAGCCGCCTTCGATTTCAAAATTTCTTTTTCTATTGAATAGAGCATGGTCGAAAGTACCTATGTACAAACTTACAGCTTCC
>JAHZMX010004939.1:0-10266 GCA_027743895.1 Seira musarum
CTGAAAGAAAAAACTGGAAATTTTGTCCGGGGAAAAAAGTGTACCGGAATTTATATCCTAGACCCAGACAAAGACTGAGGTTCGTACAGTTTTGTAGATTTTTACTCAAACGCACCAAAAAATCGTTAGATTAGTGTTAAACTGTACTTAACTATTAACTATTTATAATAAGTAATATAATAATAAAATCACTCCAGCCACTTATACCAAAAAAGATTTATTCAAAAGCTAAGCACAGCCTCCACTATAGAGTCAAAACCATCGTTACTAAAGTTTAAACATGACACCGCACTCCCTAACGTTTGGACTAGTTGTGACACGTTTATGTTTTTCCTTTTCACCATTTCTCGCCGTCATCAAGAAAGAACAGGGAAAGGGAAGAAATACAAATGTAAGGGAAATGAAAGTTTTTCAAAAATAATTTTTGTATGAGCAAATAACTGGAAAGTTTTGAAAGAAGTGTTTGCAGCTTATAGAGAGATACCATGTGCTAAACTTATCTCTAAAGGACAGCGTTTTGACAAACACATTAATGTGAATATGACTAGGATTTGTATAAGTAGATTGTTGTGCTAATTTCTACGCTTGTACATGTTCTTTTTGACGAGAGATTAGGTTATTTTTCATAGCGCTTACATTACAGGATAAATTCTGAGGAAACATCTAATTACAAATCAACCTTAGTTTTATCCGTACTGCAGAGTTGTAGTGGATACAGCGGCAAAGCCAGAAGTTTGTTTTATCATTCTGATTTACTTGTGACTAATTCACATTAATGTACTATAAATAATGTACTTCTTTATCATTTGCTCATATTTCCAATATTTTGGACAACAAATACTACGAACAATACACGATTTATCGTTTCTATTTCCCCTCACGGAGGAGTTTTCTTCCTTAAATATATTGATATGTTTGATTCCTGGATTTGCATATGTGCTTTATGGCTACTATTTTACCTTGGCTTAGTTCGACTTTATTTTTAAAATTTGCTAGTTAGGTTCGAAAACAGGTTTCTTGCATCTGTATGTACAATAAATATGAATGAACTAGTAAAGATGTGCTTGCAGTTTCTTATTTTGTCAGTAGCAAAGGGAAGTATGGAGTAGAATATCGCAAATTCCCGCCAGTTCAAACAGACGAGAGACGAATTTATGAATTTACGCAGGGCTGTTAGTATCAAATCTGAAAATTCAAAATAAAACTGCAATTAGAAATATGGTTTACAAATCCTGGTCAAACACACATGTTTCAATTAATACGAACAAAAGTTTTGAATCGGGCGGCAAACGTGACTAAGGTTCAAGGAAATTACATACTGAAGTTCCCTACATGAGTACGTACTAATATATATGCGCAAAACAAGCCAAATATTTATTTAATGTGCGAATAAACCGTGAACAATTCCAAACTCAAAGAAGAAGTAGAAGTAATCAGTTTATTGTCACTGTTGTTTTGTCTTCTTGAAATATCGAGTAATCTTTTTTTGGCATGAAGTAGGGAGCAATTACGTTCTGCGAAAGGAACTTCTAGAGTATAGGTGCAAATAAGTTGACAAATAAAGAAACAGGTTGGAATGACCTAAAGGGGAAGCGCAGAGATGATCTAATACATAAATAGCTTTGTATATGTTTTTAAAGGTAAGTTTCTTTGAAGGATAGTAAAAAAGAAATTGCGGAAATCAACAAAACGAAAACCTACTCACTCACGAGGAAGAGTAGGACCTTGTCAGTCTGAAATTTTCATATTTCTTTGAGGCGAATAGCCCGTCGCAAACAAGGCGCTCTTGCAAAATTTTAGGATGCACCTCTCCGGTTTGCTGATTTTATTGCGAAAGCGTTATTTTCGGAATTTTTTTTTGACATTTTTATGGGAAATCGCACGGAAAAATTCAGTGCACCGCAGGGGCAACCTGATCAACGGTCGGATCACGGTCAGATTGTTAGTGTTAATCAGGTGAGAAGGTTTTGGGTGGATTAATCAATTCCTGGGATCACCCAAGCTCACAAAAAGTTGGCTTTTAAGAAGACGTAAAGTGAATATAGTCGCGAATTATAGTTTGTAATACTATACTATAAAATATTGCAGGGAGAATAGCACCGATTACTAAAATAATTATGGATACTTTGGACAATATAAGCTGGAGCCAATATGGACTATATAGCACCCCAGCTTTCATAAAGTTGAAATCGTCTTCAGTATATGACACGAAATGAAGGTGATTTGTTTCTGAACTTGGTCAAAGAAAAAGCCACTCCAGTTCAATATTATTAAAAGGAAGCCAGTTAAGGATATCGAACCACTGCAAGACATATCAATAAGCCTGGAAAATTACAACTGGGAAAGACGGATATCATGTCAACATTATTCTCGGAAATTCCATTCAACCAGTTATAGAATCCACGTTTTTTATGCCTTTTATATATATGCCCCCAAAACCCTACACCAAATCCAGGAAAAACTGATAACTGATGAAACTTACAAAGGTGAAACTAAAATAATTTGATGAACATTTTCTTTTTTCTATTAGTATTACTCAATTAGAATTAGCGCTACATGTACAAGATTCAGAACAGCAGACGAAATGTTATCTCTTTGACACTGTTCCTTATTTGTCCAGTATTTGTTCGAATCAGCCAGTTATTTTTGTTAGCACGCATTTCTATGGAATGCAATTAAATTTTCGATTTTTCCCTATTTCAAATGAAATTGTGGCGCAAATGAATATAAAATAGCGCGGACAATATAAACTACACCATTTTGTGAATCAGAAAAATTGGGCTATTTTACTCATTCCGGCTTACATTAGATTTTATAGCGTTATGTTGGATAATTTATGTCTAAAAGACAGCGTCCATTCGGAAGATTTTGAGCATGATTATATTTTCTATCCGCTAATATTTAAATCTTACAGCCGTTAATGCAATAACTGTAATGACCTTCTCAAATGATGACAACAACAATAAACCTGATGCAAGTCATAAATGTTCTGATCTTTCTGCTTGTCTTGTCCTTAATCTAACGTATTACTCTAGCCGGTCAGGCGTAAAATCAAACAATATAAACTTTTGTTAATAGAAACCTCTCTCGATGTTTGGGATTGGAGAATAGCCTTCAAAATTGCCGGGAAAATGCTTGTTCTGCATTATCGGAGTTCCAAAACAATACGAAATGAATAAAAAATCTTGGACTGGTTTCAGGGAAAGAAAGCAAAAATCTTATTCTCGCCGTGAATAAATGATTACGCATTCCTTTTTTGCGGGAGCAAGTTATACTTTTTAATGAAAAAATGATGCTTAAATTAAGTATTATGGAATTATTGGGATCTGAAGCGGAGAATGATGTTTGCAAATGACCAAAAGTTATTCGAAAAATTAAGATGGATGTTCTTTTGATCAATGCATAAGCTATAATTTAAAAACAAGCGCGAAACAACTAATGAATCTTACAGTAAAACACACTAAAGATAATTTATTTAAAATTTCTCCAACCTACCTTTTTCTGAAACCCTAGGTGAGATGAGGGTCCTCGCTGAAGCCCACGTAGCGCTGCCGTATTGCGATCAAAGATTCTCTATCCGCAATCAAGGAACAATTTCGAAATAGGTTGCTCAATTCACTCAAATCTGCAAGCATCGTTATACACTGTAAATAGAATTGAAAAAAATTGCGGTAAATCACCTCAAATAGACAGGAGAATAAAGCAAATATTTCAATTTCGCATATTTTCTGAAGACGCAATTGTAATCTATCCGTATTTGTATTGCCGCAAATTTAACTTAAAAGGAGCGTATAAATATGCTTGATGAAAATATGGTGTTCACTATGTAGTAAGTAGATAAAGAAAATAACAATAGATGGTTATTGTCTTGCCTACGACCGCGTAAGTACGCAAAAAATATTACGAATACTTGATAATTAAAAGTTTTACCTGAAGATACAACCTGCTTCCCTCTTCTTGTCCAAATTTATGTGAAATGTATTTCTTTAGCAATGTCAGATACTTGTCTCCAGGTTGAAACCATATCCCTTCTTTTCTAACTGAAGCACACTCCGATGAAAGAATTTTCATGATAAGGAGCATACATGTTGACTCGTCCATTTTCATCATTTTCATTTTCCATAGCACACTCATTTGCGCTTCATGTACTTCAATAGGTACTAGATATCTTATATCCTCCATCTTTAAAAAGTATTTAATAATTTTATCAAAGATATTTATAATCACAGATAAAAGGCCTTACTATATCAATCAGCTTACCCACAATCTCGGAAAGTTCACTAAATTTCTGACTGTTGCATATGGCCATTGCAGGTAGATCCCATCAAAGCAGACGGCTTCAAGCAAAAAACAAATTTGCATCGACACTGCCTTCAGAACATTTTTCCGGTCGGTTTCGCATAATGCAGCATAATCATGATTGAGTTGTGCAAAATTTGCTAGTTGACAGAGAGTTGTTACAAACATCCCAACTACGTCCAGAGTATTCGCGCGACAGTTATCGGGTAATCTTTCATAAGGTGTTTTTATGCACGCTTCGTAATAGGATATCAGAAGCGATTATATTTCTTGCATTTCACTCAGCGTCATATTCACCGAAGTTTTGTCAATAGTCGAGTCAGGAATACATGTATTTCCGAATGGCACGCATACTGGTAACCCTGCGTCAGTGAAAGTAACTTCCACACGTGGTAATGAGTGACATGTATGTTTATTGATGCCGTATTTAAGTTCAGTGGAAATCGGTAGGATTTTTCTGTCTGCTTGATGTGAAGTTGTGGATGTAGATCTGGCATTTGATTCGCCAGTAGAAAAATGCGCGTGTGAAAGAGCTTCTGTTGCAGCTCTATTTCTAAAGCTGCATCGAAATAAACCAGTTTAGAATTTTAATTGTGGAACGAAGTAAGCACGCAAAATCAGTAATTTGATGCAAATGTTAGCTGGCTTACCCCCGCAGGTTCAGTTGAATTGCGTCTGCCTCGGCCATGACCAAATTTTTGTTCGTACCAATGGAAATGCATTTGTCAAATCTGCATGCGGTACACGATCTTCTAGTATCTACGTCTATGTTGCAGTCACCAGTAATGTTACAGCGGTACAAATCACGTTCTCGTTTTCGGGCAAATGCGTCTGAAGAAATCTTTACAACTATTGCAAGAAAGACCTTCGTAGTTGAGACCTTTCGCGCGTTCGCCACAAACTTGACAAATCTGATAATCAAGATGAAACTTATTACAGACTCATGTACTAAGCCAATAAGAACAATAAATTTTCGGTAACTTAGCTTTAACTTTACCTCTGTGAGTTGTGGAATTTTCTTATCCGTACTTGCCATTCCTTCAAAGCATATATTAAAGAAAAAGAATTGAAAAATTGTGAAGCGTAAAAGTTTAGGATATAACACGCTTCTGGTGGGGTCAATTACGGTTTCGATTGATCGTTGATTACGTTTCAATTCAAATACTTCAACAAATAGTTAAGCATTAGATGATTGATTTCAATCATCTTCTAAACTTTAGCTCACACACGTCCTTGCTAGTTCACATTAGAATAATTATACAGATCTCTATTGGTCTACTTCAGAAAGAAATAAATCCTGTCAACGCTATGAGAGATTTAAATTTAAGTTAAGGCCTGAGCAAAAAAATATTTAGTTTTATAGATGTGAGGTGTTTAGAAAAGTTTTGTGTTATTTGATTCGTTTCCTTGTTTTCTATGAGTTCTGCTTTAATTCATACCGCGATTATTTGTAACAAGCATATATATGCGCCCATTCGCAAAAAACCATGATAAACGCTGGGTAGTCACGCCAAAATTCACGTTAGTCACTTTTTCTTGCCATTGGTGAAAAAGATGCCCGCACTGAAAAAAAAATACTTCAAAAGACCATCCGAGACTATTTCTAAATTATGGTCTTGCAATTAAGTAATGTACTTTTGTGCCATTTTTTCTTGTGTGGTCTCGAATACTCCTTAGAAATATTTCAGTTTGGCGTGGCTATGACTACTCAGAATCTATGGTCCTATTTTGGCTACTTAATCCGGAAACAATTTGGAACCATTAAACGATGAAAACCACGATGCCAATTCATTGCATAAACTATGCAAAATCAAATGTTGGGCATTCAAATTCAATTTTCCATAAAAATCCTCTAGCGCCTTTTTATACAGTTTTCTTTTCTCCTTGAGTTCGATTTTCAGACGATGCTTAGGATTGCATTAAACTTTAAGTTGCTTTTATCAAAGGAAGAAGACACTGCAAGAAACGTGTGGGTGTCAAAAGGCTTACAAAATTAACGCGCAAAAATGTACGAGTTTGTGGTGGCGCTACCAAGAAGTGCTTCGCCAAATGTATGCATCATATGCTGACCTCTCAGATGCCACCTCCTTATTTTACTCATGCTTATTTAGCAGATTTTCTTCGCGACTGTTCTGAAGTAAACAAAATTACAATCCAATTACAATTATCAAAGTCAATTACAACCTCCCACGTCCTAACCAAAAACCTAAAGACTCAATACTGCCTTATATCCTAGAATATTTCAAGATTTTTTCAAGCGTAAAAAGAAAGTAATATCAACGAGCTGGAATACATATGACGGCAGCTACGCAATTATGGAAAAAGTCTTTCCTACGCAAGTCAAAATAGCACCATTTCTCAATAAATTACGAATGTGAATGGAAGTCTCTTCATCGAGGAGGGTTTCCATATTATTATTATTTAAAGGTGACGACTCCTTAAACCCCTATATTGAGTGAGGATATAGGTATTTACATATACGCGTGGGAAGAACTAGGACGAGGCAGGCCTACGCACTATTCATTAATGAAACGAATATTCTGATATTATGTAATGTGCATATACGATATATCTTGTATTGGGTTTGCAATGATCAAAGCAATAGTAACAATTGCGTGGGCAGTAGCTTATAGTGCCAGCGCTGGGCGTTAATTTACCTGTCCGTTCAGATAATATTTCCTAATTACATAAAACGAGTAACTTCAGTATATTCTTCTTCGGTATAGTAAAATTGACACTTTCATTGTTAGACAAACTTGTCAACTATTTATTTCCGTGTCCAGAATTAACTAGTTACGAAATAGCTGCCTTATGACCGCTTTTTAAAAATCCATTTAAAACTACCAATGAGCACTAAAGTTACTCACGATGGAACAACCCGAAGTGCAAACCAAGAATTGAATCGCAAAATATACACCACTGGTAAACATGATTGTGTGCAAAGTGAATTAGCTCACCCCTCAGTTCTGACCGTTAATTTTGAAAATTACTTACTTCAATACTGCATTTTTTTAAATCCTCGTTTAATATGATTGTTTTATAAATGTGTTACAAGCCTTTAATTCATCATTCCCGACATAGCCAATTTATTTTGCCCAAAATTTGAAGATTTCCTTGCTGAACCTTTTTTCCTGGATTTTCCCTTTCACCATTAAATCGCCTGATGTACGAGTAGAACACATTCAGTCAATACAAGCTGGAATAATGATTGCCAAGGTCCTGGTGCTATATTTAATTAGTTGACTTGATATATGTAAATGCTTGGCAAGTTTATTTTAGTAACATGTATCATGGTATGACTTCTGCCAATAATGCACTTATCTCGAAGTATCCTACAGCTAAAGTGAGAATGGAATTATTCGCCTGAATTATGATACCCTTTCTCATTATAGGTGTAACACGATTATGTCATATTTGGGCAGCTGCTTTCCTTTCATGCTGTTTAGATGCAAAATTAGTCACGAACAATTTTTTAAATGAAACTGCTTACTTGATTTTTGGAGGACGATATCCAATGAATTTTAGATGGGAAGTTTTAAATACCGTTGGGATATTTTCCAACTATAATTGTAGAAAGTCGACATGCAGGAAGGTTGTGTTCTCAATACGCTTTTATTTAAGAAACCGTTTTAAAATTGTCAGGTAATGGAATCACTATCACTTCACCAGCTTAAGAAGCTTCCTTGTACAGCTTTCTTTGTCTCGACTATAGCACCTTCTGAAATACTGCTTTGGAGAGCTTCTTGACTTCTTGGGAGCTGGCCTGTAGTGACTGAGGTGAGATTTAACGGTTAGGTGAGTTTTATACGGCGAAAAATGAGACTGAAGCAAATGTAAGTAGAAAAAATGGTGATAATCGCTAGTATTCGTACGTCATCGAAACCAGCGTAAAAGTAGGGATTCTTAGAAATATATTTTACCTAATCAGTTTTCGCGGATGATACAGTTATTGTAGTGATGCTATACGTGTGGGCAGTGAATACGCTTTAGTAGTTAATTATTTTACCTTACTAGGCCCTTTATATTTTTTTCGCATTGCGCAATTGCCATAATTGAAGAAAAAGGAAAACATACAAACAAATTTTTTAGCTTCTGAATACATCTAGAATACATTTGCTTCCATTCCTACTTTGTTTTAATAGATGTGTTCTTGGTCATTATCTGACTAAAAAGCCTACGCAATTTTAGGGTTTGCAAAAACATTCCATTGTTTGTATATTTTCCCATCTCTAATTTTCTTTCACTAGCCATTCTCATTATTTCTTCAGTTTTCTTTCTTCTTGCCTTAAACGTACTACAAGATCATACGAAATAGCAATTGAAACGCTTTCCTTTACTTCCTTTTTCACGTATTATTTATTTCACATTTTCGTATGTTTGAAAGAGAAGAAAAGTTGAAGAAAATACAAAGTTCTCGATAATCTGAAGACACATACTCTATTTGGATTTTCTCACATTGAAATGAAATTTCAAAATTAAAATTTGAAATTTCAATTTCAAAAAAAGGTATTATACTGTGGATACTATGTGATAAAAATGCAGTAGCGCTGTTATAATAATTTCCCGAATTTTTATAGTGAATAGTTCATTTACATTGTGAATAGTAAAACAATCAGTAAAATTTTATATTATTAAACACCAGTTTTAAGCCCATTTAAAGTGTCGCCGTGGTTTTAATAGTTTATTCTTTTATTTTATTGACAGCACAACAGTTTTGCAGAGAACCCTAATTAATTTGCTTCTCGCGCAGCATAGTTTTGCGTTCCAATTAATCGTAAAGTGATTAGAGCTAATTCAACTCTATGTGGTATTTAAAATCTTAACAAATAAACTGCTTTGGTTAACACCAACTTACCGCATAAATTACTTTAGAATTTGTTGATAATGGAAAGATTAATCATATTTACTTTTATTTGCTCATTTCGACAGTTTAGATCGGAGCGGAAACCCTAGATTTTGACGTTTATTTTGGGATCCAACCATGCAACATTGGGATCCACATTACGTTCATTTTTTGCAGATTCCTCTGATGCAGCAATACCGTACTTTGATCAGAACAAGTTTGCAAATGGTACTGCATGATTTCACAAATTGAAAAGTCTTAAATACATTGAGGTTGGCATTGTTCAGAGGACCCAGAACAGCCACGACGGAGTGGACTAAGTATGAGTTGCAAGCGGCCAAAATTCCACTTCCGATTGTGTGCGCAACAGCGATGAAGGGCAAGTACTTGTCTTCGCGCTAAAGATTTTTTAAAACATTATTTTTGACATTTAATTAATTCCAGTGAAATGTAGCGTAAAAACATTTTTGTCGTGAATCAACCTTAAAGAGGTTAAACACGATCATGACCCCCATGATCGATTGAATCGCGAAGGAACCATGGAGAACCTTGTACGCTACTCCTACTTCCACTGAAAACAGAAATCAATTGACTCCAATAAGTCGAATGTATAGTTGCAAATGATTGAAACAAAAAATAGAATATTCTTTACTGTAGAAATTTTGCGGTTGTTTTTCATGTACCCCAAGTAACCCAAGTATTATCGGCAACAATGTAAAGTACACAGGCAAGACCTGGAAAATTAGAATATGTTGATTTAAGATGAGATGAAATTTGATTGATATAATTAAAATGACTGCCAATCAGGAATTTATTACAATCACATATATTTATACATAATTTATTTAGAGTCGGCAAATGTTTTCCATGAACTAGCTCGATTAGAACTAGTTACCATCTCATTAAGCCGCCTTGGTAAAGGTGATATTTTGGTCTGAGATGGATGAAAATCAATCGCGACGACACATATTATGAAACTCATTATTCCCATTCAAATGCCGCATTTCTACACTCATTTACTTACTTGAATTCATTGCTAAAGGCTGCCGCACACAGAATATCACATTTCTTCACACCTCACCGCGATTTGTGATACCTTTAATATTCTGTGTGCGGCAGCCTTT
>JAHZMX010004940.1:0-11265 GCA_027743895.1 Seira musarum
CTTTGTAAAAGGTTTTACATTACTTGAGCACATGGAATAAGGGGACAGAAAAGGGTCTGGCGCTGCGGCTAAAAATTCTAATTCTTTCGTACGTTTTATCTAAAATCACCTGTATTTAACTGCTAGAATATTTTTGTAATCTGGCTCATTATTAGGTGGAAAAGAATAAACTTGGTAATTTAAATAAGGTAATGAAAGATCAGCTAGTCACTTTTTTCATTCATCAAAAATTTTTAAACGTTTCTAGACATAGAAGTTTAAAAAAGTGTATGATTCATCGCTTTGTAGATGTACTTTTGAAACTGGTTTTATTACTTGTTACTAATTATTGTGTGTGTTTGTAATAAAATCTTATAGGTACATACCAGATTCAGTAACGTGGTCCAGTTTCTCAGACCGTGGAAACAGTATTTTTACGTCGAATACACGAAATACTCAAGAACGCAATCAAATACGTTAGGTATATATATTTATTACTGGAAGTCTCCCGTTGGCTGCCGCAATAAGACAAATGTAAAGGTAAGATAAATTATTTTAAATGTAGTAAGAATGTCTTTATATAATATAAAAAGTTTATTTAATTAACGTTTAATAAAATTTTTATTCCTTCACTTCAAGGTGAGTCCAGCCGAGCCGAGTACGAAGCTTGATTCTATGACGTTGACGTATCGGTAAACGTAAACGCCCGATTTGAAACGCTTTTAGTTTATCGCATTAGTGCACTTTTAAGTTCGCGTTTATTAGCTAGAGGAGTCAGCCTTGCCGAAAATTGTGATTGAAAAAGTCTGATTTTTTCGAGTGAAACTTCAGCAACTTTGGATTTTACTAGCTCGACCGGAAGTTATTTTAGTATTTTAAATACGTAATTTAATCAAAAGTCAAAATGCCTTCTGACGCAAAGAAGAAGAGAGATCAGGCCAAGAAGCTCGCAGCCAAGCAAGCCAAAACTAAGGGTAAACCACAGCAAAATGGAGAAAATGAAAATGGTAATGACGATCCTAAGACTAACGGTGCAACTGATTTTACTGAGGAAAACGGAGCCGGTGATACGGAAGTCAGCCAAGAAGGTATTTATTTTACCTAAGTCGTTGTTTCCTTATACTTTACGTACTTGAAGTTTCATTGAGTTAATTGTAAGTAGTATAAAATAAAAGCAGTGTTTAATGTCTTGAAAAATTGTTTTTGTTCCACAGAATTGTTGTGCCGTAAGCTGGAGCATGAAGCAAAGCTTAGTGCTGAAGCTCGTGCATGTACAGGTGTTCTTGGGGTACATCCAAAATCTAGGGATATCAAGATTGACATGTTATCCATCACATTCTACGGTCATGAGTTAATTCAAGATGCAAAGTTGGAGTTGAATTGTGGGAGACGTTATGGTCTAATTGGTAAGATTTTTTTTTATTTTCGTACGTTCGTATGTAATTATAATGTTCGAAATTTCCTCAAATAATTTTAAAATTCTTTTTGTTAGGTCAAAATGGTAGCGGAAAATCCACTTTATTGGCTGTTCTTGGCAATCGGGAAGTGCCTATACCTGATCATATAGATATTTATCATTTAACTCGAGAAATTCCTGCTAGCGACAAGTCTGCATTGCAGTGTGTTATGGAAGTTGATGAAGAAAGAATCAGATTGGAAAAACTGGCGGAAGAGCTCGTCCAGTACGATGATGATGGTAATAAATATTTTTGAAAGGTGGCACATTACATGTGATTAATTAAATTGACAATCTTATTACCTGCTTTTTGTACTTTTAAAACATATAGAATCCCAGGAACGCTTATTGGATGTTTATGACAGATTGGACGATATATCTGCTGACACTGCTGAAGCACGTGCCGCGTATATTTTGCATGGTTTAGGATTTACTGCTGAAATGCAGGTGAAAAAATGCAAAGATTTTTCGGGAGGTTGGAGAATGAGGATCGCGCTGGCCAGAGCTTTGTATATCAAACCTCATTTGATTGCTTCTAGGTAAAGACATGCATAATTGTAGCTATTAATAAAATAAACAGATCTACGATCATATATTAAAGATTCATTCTTGGCAATTTTATATAATCGTGAACATGAATTTTTTTGTACGTTTCAGATGAACCCACCAATCATCTTGGTAAGCCGCGTACTTATAAACCTTTTCATGATTAAATCATTTGTATGCATTTTTACGTGTAACGTTTTATTTGAAAATAGATTTGGAGGCTTGTGTGTGGTTGGAGGAGGAGTTGAAAACCTACAAGCGGATTTTGGTTATTATTTCTCACTCCCAAGATTTTATGAATAGCGTTTGCACAAATATCATACATTTGGATAAAAGAAAGCTGAAATACTACACTGTAAGTACAGAATAAATTGGATTTATTATGATTTACGATCCTTGTTTAATAAAAACTGACATTCAATTTGATTTTTTATTTGCAGGGAAATTATGACCAGTTTGTCCAAACACGGTTGGAACTTTTGGAAAATCAAATGAAGCAGTATAATTGGGAACAGGATCAAATTGCTCATATGAAAGTAAGTTGGTACTTTTAGATTACATATTATGTATATAATTTAATGATTTAAATACACGCCAATGATGACAGAGAAGGCCGAGGAAGAACTTTGTGAATGTCCGATTAATAGAGATTGATACAGATTGATTTCTGCTACGGATTTCATACTGGAAATCTGAGCATTGAGGTCTTTTTTGCTGTCTCTCTATTGTCTATCAGCATAAAGTAATGTTCTAATCCTAAATAGCGATTAACACTGAGGGTTTCGATTACCTTTGCACATGAAAACATGAATATGAATAGGTTTATTATGAATAAGTGTGGCTATCTATGCTGTTGTTTTTCAAATGATTTATTATTATGATTCTAGAATTATATTGCACGTTTCGGTCACGGAAGTGCAAAACTTGCCCGGCAAGCCCAGAGTAAGGAAAAAACTTTGGCAAAAATGGTTGCTGGAGGTAAGTACCGTTTATAATTTTATTGTCATCATACCTGATTTTATTATAAGAATTCAGGGTTGATGAAATTATTGTTGACGCAGGTCTAACTGAAAAGGTTATCGCGGATAAAACTGTATCATTTTTCTTCCCATCGTGTGGAACAATTCCACCTCCAGTGATCATGGTCCAGGTGCGTAAAAATTGATTGATCAAGAAACTTTATTTTTAACGCAAGTATAAAATATTGAAAAGAAAGTCGATTTTACCTTTTTATACATTTTAAAGAACGTCAGCTTCAGGTACAATGATAAAACTCCTTGGATATACCGCAATTTAGAGTTTGGAATAGATCTGGATACTCGACTTGGTAAGGCCAAGATAATGTCATTTCATAAATGAAAGTTGATAAAATCGAAAAATGTCATAAATCATTGTCCTCCTAATATGTTTTTGTTTTTAATGTTTTCCAGCGTTGGTTGGCAAAAATGGAGCAGGTACGTAGCTTTGCTTTAAAGACGTTACTTCCTAGTTTTACATGCCATTTCAACTTAACTTTTTCAATTTTTATTGGTATTGATTATTAGGCAAATCTACCTTGCNGGTACAATGATAAAACTCCTTGGATATACCGCAATTTAGAGTTTGGAATAGATCTGGATACTCGACTTGGTAAGGCCAAGATAATGTCATTTCATAAATGAAAGTTGATAAAATCGAAAAATGTCATAAATCATTGTCCTCCTAATATGTTTTTGTTTTTAATGTTTTCCAGCGTTGGTTGGCAAAAATGGAGCAGGTACGTAGCTTTGCTTTAAAGACGTTACTTCCTAGTTTTACATGCCATTTCAACTTAACTTTTTCAATTTTTATTGGTATTGATTATTAGGCAAATCTACCTTGCTTAAATTATTGTATGGAGACTTGGTGCCTACTGAAGGAATGATTCGGAAAAATTCCCATCTTCGGATTGCTCGCTATCATCAACATTTGCATGAACTTTTGGATCTTGATCTGTCTCCACTTGATTACATGATGAAATGTTTTCCGGAAGTGAAGGAACGGGAGGAAATGCGAAAAATTATTGGCCGATATGGTTTATCAGGAAAGCAACAGGTAAAAATGCTGGTTTATCTTAATCTTATCTAATTTTTGGTGGTCGTTTTCAACAATAATTTAATGTTTATGTTAATGTTTGCATGTATGTAGGTTAGCCCTATACGTCAACTTTCGGATGGACAACGGTGTCGTGTGGTTTTTGCTTGGTTAGCTAGACAGTGTCCCCATTTGTTGCTACTTGACGAACCTACCAATCATTTGGGTACTTATATCAAAAACTACTACATTTAGCCTTGGTGCACTTGTAATTATTGGGATGAATTTCAAGGTTCTTGTTTCAAATTTTTTAATTAGATATTGAAACGATTGACGCTCTTGCGGAAGCTATTGCAGAATTTGAAGGTGGAATGGTCTTGGTTTCTCACGATTTCAGGCTTATATCTCAGGTATAAACAATATTCACACATGTGCTGCTAGTCGGGAATATGTTCTGCTATTTTTCTTGTGATAAATTATAATTATAAATGTGAATGTAATTTGTGGTTCATTAGGTCGCTGAAGAAATTTGGGTTTGTGAAGATACCAAAATTACGAAATGGGAAGGTGATATCTTGGAATACAAAGAGCATTTGAAGACACGCGTGACAAAGCAGAACAAGCAGAATCTAAAAAATATAAACTAGGTCCAATTACATTCACATTTATAATTATAATTTATCACAAGAAAAATAGCAGAACAAGCAGAATCTAAAAAATATAAACTAGGTCCCACAATTTTACTTTAATGAATTAATGACATCCATCTTGTACATATATATAATGAAAACTTGGGTTTAACTTTGATTTACTAATAAATGTGTGATTTTCAAAAAAAAAGTGATTGTATTCTAATCCTTCTTGGGATTCTTTATTTTTTCTCTTCATTCGTGGGTTAACGTATGGCAATCTTTTATAATTATGTATATATAATCATAAATATTATGCATTATCAGAAGACTTGACCTCCACACTGACACGTTTTTAATAATAATAATAATAATGACAAATGAACTAGATTAAAAAGGGAAATTGATCAAAACTGTTAAATCTGCGAGAGGCCCCATCACCAGTGACAAAACGAAACATGTTGACTTACACGACATGATGGCCGTTGCTGCAAAAAACGAGCCGTGTGTGTGTGTGCATTTTTTTCTAGCAAGTCAACGCTAACCTACTTTCTAATAAGTCTTCCCTAGATTAAATTTCATTCTGATGAAATACTCATTTGGGCAAAACCTATCAGGGCCTTTTCGTCAGGAGCTTCAGTAGCAAGGCAGCCGGAACTCTACAATCCAGACAAAAGACAGAGTTTTAACTATTATAAATATGGTTTAAAAACTTTTACATTTAACATTTAAGGATTTTGTTTTATCATGTCACATACCAAAGCGAATGTAAGGTTTTTGACTTGGTCTCTTTGCTGAATTAACTTTTGCAAATTTGAAGCAATCGAAACCATGTCTTTTCCATCTACCAGTCCAGCTCCCACAAGCTCATTAGCGATTCCATCTGCAGTATCTTTACCAGGGATAAACTCAAACCGTATATCATTCAGTTCTCTTCTCGCATTTCTGAAAATAAATCAAATCGAATACTTGCTAATCACATGCACGCATTACATTACATACATAAAATCCCTCTCTCACTCATCTACTTACCGCATTCGGAGGACAAGATTTACAGGAGGAAATTCTTGATCACTACTGCTTGCATTTGACGGTTGCATTGAAGTAGAACTAGAAGGGTCTTGCGTATTTGGCTCATTTGACAATCGACTACTTGATGCCGCAATCTCTCCCAAATCTCCGCCAGATCCTTCCGTCTTTTTATTATTGTCCTGACCTCCCTCTGGTTGATCCCTAACAAACCAAATTACAGACTTTGACCTTTAAAATATCGCAAATTTCAAATTTTATCTTATCGATTGATAACCTACCTGCTCCATGACCTCAGGTGACATCCAACACGGCTACAGGTTTTTAATTAATCATTAATTAATCATCTTTAATAAAAATATTTTGAATTTAGAATATTACAATGATAATATATTTAATCTTTCTGATACTTACCGTCTATTTTCCATCATTCCGTTTGGGGAAATAAAGGAATCCAAGGAATTCATCATAATCGAGGGCGATAAAAAAAAGAAACAAGGCATTCATTAATTAATTGACGTTAATTAAACCCGGAAGTTACATAATTGTCATACATAAATCAATTTTTGGCATGATACAAAAGATATGGCATGTGATATCTCATTCGAAAGCCCTTGAGAAGCTGAACACGACTACGACATCAAAATACTGAAGTCAATTACCCCAGGGGGAGGAGGAGGGGGGAAGCGACTTCAAAAATTGCTTACATGTCGTGTGATACCTCATTCGAAACGTCTCGACAAACTAAACTCATTTATGCAATTATGACATTCATTTGGATTATCTGTGGTCGACAAAATCACGAGGAGGAGCAAATATCTGATTTTTAAATGAACTAATGCATTAATAGGCATAACCCATAATTCATACACATTTACAAATCAAAATTTTTTGCATGACTTAACGCCGAATAAGATTATTTTTTCCGGAGAAGGATAGGAAATGAAAAAAAAAGAAAACAAACCATTTCAGCTCAAGACCTGATTGCCATCGTCATTTCAATATCGTCGACGTGATTTGTTTTTAACTGATTTTTTTTCTAGCCTATTAGATAGACGATTGTTTTAAGAGTTCAGAAGCCGTAGTGGGTCTCCCGCAAAAATCTTTTGCTCTTTCCTATAATTCTTATATTGGTCTTTATCCTCTGTTCCTGTTTCTATTGCCGGCGGATTATTTTACAGCGTGAACATCAGGACCTTCATTGGAGGATATTTGTGATAAGGTACCGTTCCTGTCACCATCTCTATCGCTGTTATACCAAATGACCATATATCCGCTTTGAAATCATATCCATGGTCATACCAAATCAAATCTTTTAGGAGAATGGGTGTGATCGGTCTAACGCCTCGTCTAAAACCGCATCTTGTTTCTTGCAATATTGGTTTGCTTAAAGGGAGCGTCGCGGCGGTTGACATCTCGGTCTGGGTACACTTAGGTAAGTAATTTAATTTTTTAATTTCTTCTCTCGTCACAAGATAAAAACTGAACAATCCCCAATCCTTGAAGTATAATCTAAGAAAGATATTATTTGCTGACCACTGTCCTCCGCTTTTCTTTTCATTTTAATGAATGTTGATGGGCCTGTGGGCGATACTCAAACCTGCTTAAACTACAGCTTAAACCTGCCTATAATTTTAATTTTTTTTTCTTTTCCAGGAATGCAAGGGGATGAAGGCGTGGTTGCCTTCATCATGAAGCGGCTCAAAACCCTTCAGAATAAGGGAATCATTCCCATCGCCGTTTTAGACGGTGCCGTTCCACCAGCTAAGGAAGCAACGTGTGAAAAGCGGAGAACGTAAGATTAATTTAAAAAATATATCATACTGATTTATATAATTAATATTTTTTTCAGAGCTAAGCAAAAGAAGACGGAAGCGGCGAAAATTCAATTCGCAAAAGGAGAAAAAGAAAAAGGAAAAAAAATGATGGCTCAAGCTAAATCTAGGACCCCAGGAGCACAACAGCATCTCATTAAGGTAAAAATTACTTGTTTTTTAATTAATTTTTAAAAATAATTTCATCAATTTTTACTTTTTTTATACAGGTGTTTAATGAATTAAAAATCGCCTACGTAATAGCCCCTTACGAAGCGGACTCCCAAATTGCTTTTCTTGAGAAAATCGGAGTTGTGGACGTAGTCGTTACAATAGACTCGGATTTTGTGGTACTCGGATGCAAAAAAGTAAGTATTATATATTATATATAATAAATAAAGACCTATTAATTTATATTATGTGTACTAAAATTGTATTGTTTTATTTTAGGTATTTTATGAAATGGACTCCGAAGGAGACGGTCTCTTATATGACCAGGATTCATCTTTGCAAGAGATGTTAGGAGCCGGCTATCTGCTTCCGTTGTTCCGGTGGTCGTGCATACCAGCGGGCAACGACTACATAGGGCTTGGGGTGCGTGATTGGGGCATGACCAAGTCTTTCGACTTGTACAACAGGGCCATGAGGGAGGGTATTGCGGACCCTGAACAGGTACTTTTTTAAATATATATTTTAATATTTTTTCTTTCATGATGACAGGCACGTAATTAAAATGTTTTGTGTACTTTCACATTATATTTATCATAGCATTGCCAACCCCCACACCCAAAAAATTCTCTGATGGGCACCCAATCAATTTTAAATTATTTTTTGCAGTTTTTGGATTTTTTCCTTTCTTCTACCGATCTGGTGGAGAATGCGAAGGAGTTTCGCGCCCAGTTTTGGATGTGCGAAAACGCATTCCTCCACCAGATCGTGTACGACTTCCGGGATGGGAAGATGATCCCTTGGAATCCATACAAGGATGGAATGACTTCCATGGACATGCCGTACTGTGGTGATCCGGAGGCCGCTACCGCCATGTCCACCCTGGATCTGTCCAAGTTGGAAAGCAGCACCCTAATTCGCAACGTGTACTTTTGCGAGTAAGTTATTTATTTATTTTTTATAATTTTATAAGGAATTTAATTTTTTATTCTATATTTTAGTTATTGTAATTTCTCAACCGCCGCCTTTGACGATCTCAAGGACCATCGCAAGCAGATCCACTTTGTGAGCTTTGTTCCTGGTGAGGGCCACAAGTGTGAGATATGCGGGCAAATATTTGCCAAAGTCTCATCCCTCAAGCGGCATAGCATTGTGCACACTGGTCTAAAGCCGTTTAAGTGTGATCAGTGCCCACACGGTAAGTAAACCCCTTTTTTAAATAATTATTATCATTTAATAATAATTTATCATTTTGTTTTTTTAGCCTATACCACCGAGGAGAACCTCCTGGCCCATCAGGTCTCCAAGCATCAGAAGGTTGATGCGAAAACCTTCACTTGTGGAGTTTGCCAAAAAGGTAAGAATTTTATTTTTATTTATTTTAATTATTATTTTATTATTTTTATTTTAATTTTATTATTTTTATTTTTCAGAATTTGCATATTCTGCTTCATTGACGAAGCATATGCAAACCCACAAGGACGAGAGGAAGTATGCCTGCGAGACCTGTGGGAAGAGTAAGTCACCCTCTTCATATTTTTTTTATTTTTTTAAACTTTTTTTTTCTTTTCTTACAGCCTTTAACACGACCATGAACCTTGGGGTCCACCGTCGCACCCATCTGGCCGAGTCGGAGAGGCCCTACAAGTGTCCCACTTGTGGAAAAGGTAAGGTAACTTTTTTAAAAATTATTTTGGCTACTTATTAATTTTTTACTTAATTTTTTTGCAGGCTTCAATTTATCTGCGGACGTACGGAGGCATATGGTTGTGCACTCCAAGGAGAAACCCTTCGTCTGCCCGAAGCCTGGCTGTGATACGCGTAAGTTTATTTATTTATTTTTTTTTTAAATTCAGGAAAATAAAATATTAATGATGCCTTTTTTTATTTTCAGGATTTTCGCGAAAGGGGGGCCTAGATCGTCACATAAGGGAGCAACATGACAAGATACCGAGGAAGGAAAATGCCAAAACCAAGCCCTAACCATCTCCTCATCATCACCATTCTCCACTTCTCATTTACTCCACTCCACCCTAATCGCTTCATCAACTTTTTATACCAGGTAAGAAAAAAAAGTATTTAAACAAATTTTGGTACTCACCCCCACAAAAGTGTGCCTAACTTTTTGTCTCGATAGATCACCTCCAGTCGCTAGCCATGCAGAAACACCAAAATCCGCAATCTGTACAGTGCCATCTTCTCCCAAAAGAATGTTCCCAGCCTTGATGTCCCTATGAATTTGGCCGTTGGAATGGAAATATTCGAGACCCTTTAAAACTTCTTTCAGAACTGTGGCAATGCTGGCTTCATCAAACACTCCGTTCCTGCAGTCACTGGATTTCATTCGGTGTTTGATGATATCCAGTAAGGAACCTCCTTCTAACAACCTTAAAACTAACCACAGTTCTTCTTTCACAACGAATGATGTATAATAGTTGACGACATTTTCGTGATTGCAGGATGACATGGCGTGTATTTCTTTCTGTAAATATTCAGTGTTTTCTTCTGTTAATTAATAATCCTCAGTGAAAGTGTATATAGTGTGTAGTTTAAAATTAAGTAGTGCTTACCAGCAACTCCTCCATGGACGTGTTCCACTTCTCGAGATTTATGCGTTTGATAGCACACTTTTCTTGTCGGGGTAGACAAATAGCTGCGTGGACTACAGCCGTAGCACCGACTCCTAGAATTAAATTAAAAAGGTTTCAATTTGTAAAGTTCACACTATAATATGTAATAATGTGAATTATATTTTCCTACTGTTGTAATTTTATTTATGTGAATAGAATTATTTAATGTCTTCCTAGTTCCGGTGAATTTTTTGTACTTTTATGTACAATGTACATATTGAATTTTGAGCCGGTTACTATTAATCTCATGTCAAAATAGAATATAGGTAGGTATACATGTTCCTTTTAAAATGTAGAATGTAAAATTTGTGGAGGAGTAATAATTTTTTTAAAAAGTTATAAATATATATAATATAAAAATATGGACTCACAGTTTCAGTTTGGTTTGGTAGAAAATTGTAAATTTACCTATAACTTCTCGAAGTTCGTAGTCATCCTTCGTGTTTGGCCAAGTTTGGGCTAAACTTGACGCTGTCGGGGCTGCAGCTGAGTCACCTGCCATTTTTAAATGGGACTTTACAGTATCAGTGACACTGCTCCCGTTAACCACTTTACTTAATTCGTGTTGTAATTGCGAGATTTTCGTCTTGGTAGACGAAATCGTCGTCGGCTTATTAGGATGACTCTGCTGTTGTTGCTGCTGCTGATGATGATGAACACTGTTATTGACCAAACCCAAAGTCCCAGATTTCCTTTGGGCTGTCCCGCCAGCTGAGTTTGTGGATGATCTCTTTGTTGAGAGTACAGCACTCCCAGCAGATGAGATTCCTCCTCCGGTTGGTGTTGACGACGCTCCTGCTGACGAAGAAGGTGATGACGATGATGATGATGGAGGTATCCCTCTTCCATTCACTCCAATTTTAAGAGGTGGAAGTTCTGAACTTGCTGACTTTCTTCGGAACGTTCCTGGAGAACCAGGTGGCATCAATCCAGGCGATACTTTCCTGTATAATCAAATTATC
>JAHZMX010004941.1:0-15118 GCA_027743895.1 Seira musarum
CCCAGAAAAGCTTGACGCTCAGCTGACGCGAGTTTAAATAAAAAAGAAAGAATACACCGTTTTTTATACATGCATGAATGGAAAAATCGTTCCGTTATATAGCACAAGCTTTTCTCTTCGGTATATAGAGCTTTCCGTAATAAGCCTTGGCGTGCTCATTTAAAATACATTACGACTGCGCAGCAGGGGAAAGAGAATCCGTTATATGGCAGACGAGTTGGGCAAAAATCCTGCCGCTATAATCACATATCCGCTACAACAACTTACACTATATCAAAGGACTCGCTCATTTAAAATGTACTAGGCCATTTTTGGCCGACACAACTTGCTTCGTAATAATGATTATTCCATAATATCCATTTCCGTAATATCTTAGTACCGTACCGTACTTAGAAAGTTAGAAAGGAACATTACGTGGTGCTTAACTTGGAACTTTGAATAAATGCCATCGGCAACTTGCTGTCTGGTTGCAAAGAAAAAATATAATTCCCCACCTATCTATATAGCCAACAGTAACCCTGAAGCGGAAGGAGAGCCGGAAGAGATCCAGACGTTCCTTAGGTAAGACACTTCTAATTTAGATACTGGATATGTACCAAAAACGCATAGTGTGCAATTTTGATGGAAATGGTTAAAAATATTTATTTTTTCCTAACGAACCATCCCTATTTGCAGATACGCACTGCTATTAAAGCATTTGAATTTGAAGAAATTAAATTGGAAGAATGTCTTTGTTACTTATTCACTTCCTACCAATTTTATCCCTGCATTAAAACTCCATTACTATTCCTGACCAGATACCACGGAACATATAAATTAAGTTGCTAAACAACGATAACAGCGTAGCTCGAAAGGGTTAAGCGTGAGAGAGTTGTCCTCAGAATACTGCTTTAATGTCTGCCAAGTTCCATAGACTGTCAAAGAAATAGCTTCTTGCACCCACAAATTCGGCGAATAAAAGGCATTGTAACAAGCTTGCATGAAAAGAGTTTGAAGAGACCTTTCGAGTAAGATTTCTAACGCCATGTTCCATTAGAAAATGTTTAATCGCCCGCCGCCGTCAACGAACTTTATAGAAATACATAGTTGTTATACTCTGTATTTCAAGGGCCTTCGAATGAGTTATCACAAGCTGTTTTATGATGTATTGAAAAAAACGACGTCCTGTCAACGATGGTTGAAAAGTTTTTAGATTTTAAAGTAGCAGCTGTACTCAGTTCCGTAATAGTAAGAATGATGAAACCTTTTGCTGTCGAATTTACAGATTGTAAATGAATTTAGGGTTAGGTTTTACTTGACAACCCCCTCAAATCCAAAGGGTCCCCCCTTTGCACTTTTTTGAAAAAATGTTTCTCAAAAATCAAAATATTTTGTTATACGTGACCTTTCCGTCCTCCAAGTTACTTTCAATCATGCTTCCTTCACATTTACTCCAATTTTCCAGAAAAAAATTTTCCTCCAAAAAATTTCCCTCCAATATTCCCTCCATTTTCCTCCAAATTTCACTCCAAACAAGATTTTTTAGGTTTCCTCCGTGTTTCCTCCTAAAACCTAACCTAACCTGACCTAACCTAACCAAATTCAAAGAACGAGAAATTTTTTAACCATAAGGTAGCTACCTGTGCATGAGGGGGTTGTAAAGTAAAAGCCAGCCTGAATTTAGAATAATGATTGTCATTGCAGCAGTTTTTGAGTCGTAGTAATAAAACATCTTTCTCGGGACAGACTCATTATATATATATATATATATGTTTCTGTGATGCGATTTGCATTGACTCGTCTATTGCGTTTCATGGGTTTTACTTTACTTTGAAATCCGAATGGATATATTTCGTGGAGTTTAAAAATTTCCAACAGATTATTTATTGCTTTTGATCGTGTAGATCAGCGCTATATCTTATTTAATTACTGTTAATTTTAGTGCAGGACATAGGAATTTTTGAAAAAAATTCATCTTTGAATGAAGTCATTTTCTGGACAAACTATATTTTTATTTTAGAAATTAGTGGTAAATGCATCTTTTTAATTTAAAGACGTGCATAGGCATAGTCTAAGACATTCAACAGTAACCCTTCTGATTTCACAGAATTCTTGACGAAATCGATTTTTCGTTGTAAGAGGACATCATTTTACTATGAATCGAATTTCAGAGAAAAGTAACAATGTTTTTATCAGTATCGCAAAATCAGTAGTGACGAGTCAAGACTTGATCATGGTGTAGTTTTTGTGTATTTAAGATTAACAAGTATTGAATATTTTTCTAAAAACCTTGAATTTAAGTCAGTTATAAATGACATCTTGTATGTCATGACTTCGTCGCTGACGATATAATGCTTGACAAAATGAAAAAAAATATAGATTGAATTAGAGTAACGGATTAGAATGTTCGACCATGTCATATTTATGATTTTGTTATTGGATAGAAAAAGAATATGAGATATGGAATTGAAAGTTTTTGAGCGAGTATCCATTACGAATTACTTTTTGAGTGAAGAATCATTCGATTAGTTGTACATGATATTTTTGAATTATTGAATGACATTGACTTGGAAGAAGTGCAAGTACATCAAAAAGGAGGATGGACGCTGGGTAGTCATAGCCAGGCCAAAATTCATGTTGGTAACATTTTCCTACCATTAGGGAAAAAGATGCCGCCACTGAAAGTTAAATAATTCAAAAGAGCATCCGAGACCACATCCTGATTTTGGTCTTAAAAAATTCGCAATGGACTAATCTATCTTCATGCCAAATTTCGTGAGTGGTCTCGAATGCTCTTTTGAGATATTTACGTTTGGCTTGGCCATGACTACTCAGCGTCTATGGTCCTTTGATGTCGTATTGAGAGTATAAACGGAGAAAGGAATAGGCATCGAGATTCGATTGAAATTTGACTTAAGCCCTGAACAATATAGGATGTAACTATTATTACATTACTATGTGGCTTTCACAGCAAATGGTGAAGGCAAATCATCTTCGATATACCAAATCTTAACCTATTTTGATTATTTTTTTCACAAGGTCTCTGGTAATTATTTTTGCTAAATTGAACTTGCCTAAAATTTATCACCAGCAGGGAAAATATTGAATTTAATCCAAAAGTTTCTCCATAGAAAAATCTTTCATCATTTAAAGGAAATCATGGGATTTCAAGGCTAACTAACTATTTACAAAATAGCAGATTTAGTCACTGGTGAAAGCGCCTCGTCTGATTGCATAAGAATAAAAAAAGCCTTAAAGCAACTAATTTCTATTTCAGAACCTTGTCAAGGACAGAGGCAGAGAATGCGTCAATTCCGACTGTTTCCCCAAAACTCCCTGGTTCTGGTAAGTAAAACATTATTCAATTTTCTTAATATGCCGTAAAGAATGCCTTGACTTTAATTTATTGTATTTCTAACCACAACTTTTCCGACACACAAATTATCTGTATACTGCCATACTGCCTAGAAAGCTCATATATCGAGTTTGCAATAAGGTAGTACCGGAAAATCCCAAAATATCTCCCGAGTGGGAAGTCAGAAAAATATGGGTGCTATCTCATTTTAAAGCCTATTTATCGTAGGCGAGACTAAAATTAATTAATTTTTTCAAACACAATTTTGTCGGGTACGTTAGTTCAACAAATAAAAACGTCAGAATTATGTCTTTCAAAGACAAGCTGCCGACCTTGTAGTACTTTTGGATGCTTTCAACCGTTAGTACCTATAAAAGTGAACAAAAATTACTCGAAATGCCGTCGCAAGAACACTGCGTGCAAATTTTTTGGCGATCAGATTACGTAACTAGAAACTTGACAAGGACTATTTGACTTTGAAAAAATATTGATTTGTGCACAATTTTAGAGAGTCCGACTCATTAGTAGATTTCAAATGAAGAAATGAAACTTAAGAGGTAAAGTCCCCAGTAAGCAACAATCGGGTCAATCGCTTTCCAGTGTGCAAGCCGAGGTTTTTCGTACTGCCATATCGTTACTACGAAATATGATTCTGTTGCGATCGGATATTGTATCCAAAAGTTATCGTTGGCTACGAAACCTAGTTGCGAGTTTGTTGCTAGACGGCAGCAAATTTCGTGTTTATTTTTATTGATATCTCGATTCTTTGCTCTGATTAAGCTTCGATTGCAAAGCAATTTTGTACTCACTCTCCCATCTGTTTTGCCGTCGTCATCCTTTCGTTTTCCCATTCTAGTAGAAAACTGGTTGCTTGTGCCTTGTAAGTGAGTTGAAATCAGTGTTAAAAGTTACCGTCTGTAGAAGATCACAACGTTCAAATGAAAATAATTGTAGTAACAGAGAACTCGAAGCTATTGATGCGATTCTTGCATACTGGGATTCGAATTTGAAATTGTCTATCGCAGCGCGATACAAAACCGATCACAAACTAATTGTTTGCGATTCGGTGGCTATTTGTCCGCCACAGTGCTGCTAGGTTGTTACGACTTCGGCACCAATAGCTGATACTGCTTCAAAGCGCCGTCGCTAACCTAATCTAAATCGATGCTTTGCATGTGGCACTGCGGCAAACTCGACACACGATCTTTACTACCTCGGAGATGTAATTAAGCTAGACTAAGTACTGTTTATTGAACAAACAAGATGTTAGCAACTGTAATGTCTTTGTCTTCGTCCAGTTGTAAAAGTCCTACAGATGAAATGTTTTTTCATTAAGTACTGTCCCTTTGTAAAGTGCAATCCACTTTGTATTCTTAAAACTCATTTGACGAAGGTATCTTTTGTAATTATACTTTTACTATGGTTTGCCTAATCTGTAAAATGAAAAGATGAGTACGTGCATGGTTTTCCTCATCAAGACAGAGATTTTTTCCCCGTGCGGTACTCCACCACAGGACATTGGCTTTTCAGCAGCTCCATGACTGCTCTTGTGACGAGTTTTCCTTCACAATCCTACTTATTCTGTTGTGATGAAGATTCCTTCACAGGCCTATAAATTTTATTGTAATATTTTGTTTGAAACACCACTCGTTAAATAAAAGTCAGCCAGGCACTAAGCCCAATTGCTTACCAATACAAATAAAATATTTGCTATCTTCAGTTAACCATAATTTCATTTCGCAATAAGATCAGAGCTTACGTATTCGATTTTTATAAATAATTATTCTCCAAGTTCACCCGCACCTGAACAAAATTTAACTTGCACCGACGCTTTTACAAGCTAATTATAATGCAATAATTGTTGCGAGAATGAGTTGAATTGGTACTGCGGTTACATTATCTAAATCACATATCAAAGTTTTGAACAGCAACATGTGCATGGTTATTTTTACACATTGAAACCTTGTTTTTTGAGAACATCGCTTATTCCAAAGTGGGTATCATTTTCACTGTGACAACTTTCACTTTTATGCACGATGCACGCATGTACTTACTTCCATTTAAACAATACAACATTTAAAGATCACCAAACAAGATTTCAATCGCAACAAACAACGTGTTGATTTCTCCATTAAAATGATGACGAAGCTAAAGAGTTTGACCTTCCAAATTCCAATGCATGCAAAGGAATCTACACTGAAGAGGTTTTGTTGACTTTGGTATGGAAGGCAAACAATTGCTAGATATGAGTTCTCGTTGAAACATAAAACTAAAACCGTTACAATTTAAATTAAGCTTTTATGATGTACATGTTCTCAGTTACTACAATTATTTTCACTTGAACGTTGTGATCATCTACATACGGTAGTTTTTAACACCGATTTCAACTCACCAAACGCAAGCAACAAGTTTTCTACTAGGATGGGGATGCAAGCAAATGACAAAGCAGATGGAAGGGTGAGAGCAAAATTGCTTTGCAGTCGGAGATCGGAATCGAGATATCAAATAGTGCAGTTAAAACAGCGATGAGGACGTAGTTGAGTAAAGGGTTAAATGCTGTCTTTT
Organism: Seira musarum; assembly: GCA_027743895.1. Classification (NCBI taxonomy): domain Eukaryota; kingdom Metazoa; phylum Arthropoda; class Collembola; order Entomobryomorpha; family Entomobryidae; genus Seira; species Seira musarum. Next base: position 5,900 of record JAHZMX010004941.1, read on the forward strand.
TCATCCTGTTATAATGTCTTGTTGATAATGTTGTCCATCATGTTCTATGAACTGTCATAAGATGCATATTCCATATCGCTTTCACAACAGCATTCATGCAAATTGTTTTAATCGCCAAATGCCGTTTACAGTTTAAAAATTTCAAAAATTTGAAACTAGTAATCTTATTCAGTTTTTAAAGGGCTTTTGAATGAGCTATCACAAACCATATGTTGCATTTGATAAGAAAATTTGACCGTTGACTCTGCCTTTAATAGTTGACTTAAAATTCTGAAAAACAATTGGGTTCGTACTCAGTGTGCCAGGAACCTACGTTCCAAATTTGAGGTCAATCGGTGACCTCTTTCGAGAGTGATCCCTCCTGACGGACATACGGTCACGCAGACTGAAACGAGTAGCCGTTTCTCGTAATGCTTTAACATAGGGACAGGCTCGGATGGATTTTTCGTCGATTTTTCTGTGCATCCCCAGGACAAAACNGATTTTTCGTCGATTTTTCTGTGCATCCCCAGGACAAAACGTACGTCGCTCACATGGCAAATAAAAAAGCCCTTATAACTTATAGCAATACTCTCCAGCACCTTAGCAAGTCAGCAAGTGTTTTATTGCATATTTAACCTATCAGCTGAGTATTGCTGGCAGGGTAGTTGCACTTTTTTCGTACGGATGGTCATCAAAATCCATCCGCTCCATTTTCCTAAGGAAGAACGGCTGCTCGTTTCAGTCTGCGGTCACGGCAATCTCAATACTCGCTTAGCTACGCTCAGCTACGTAATAAGCACGAAATTTGCTGCTGTTTAGCAACTAAATTGCAACTAGGTTTCGGAGCCATCGATAACTTTAGGATGGAATATCCGATCTCAACAGAATCATATTTCGTATTAACGATATGGCAGTACAAAAAATCTGGAATTGAAAACGGATCGTCTTCCTATGGCGAACCTTAGTCCTTTTGCCTCGCTCTATTTAATGCAGCTGACAATTTCCTGTTTGAAAAAATAAGTTGATTTTAATCTCGTAAAGAATAAGTTGGCTTCCAAATGAACTATTACTAATATTTTTTGGACTTCTCATTGCGGAGATAATTTGGGATTTCCGGTGCTATTTGCTCAAATGCACCGTATAAAAACGGAGTAATTAGTTCTTGCTAAGCAAGAAACCAAAAAACGAACATGATTCTGTGAAGCTGCATTAACTCAACCTGGTCTTAATTCAGTTTTTAATTAGATTTTGAAGTTGAAGCGTCAAATCTTTTTAATAGAAGGCCCAGCATGAGGTCTTAATTGGCAGCAGTTAGTAATACTTTAAACCTGTTCGATTTTTTTATCAGACCGGGTATAGATGGTCAAGCCGCAATTAAGTAGGGAATTTTTTTACACTTTTAATCACATTCTTCCTTGTAATAGTGTGAGCAGATACTGATGATTCGTGCGTGTACAACGGGTTTACATGTTCATCTTAAGTTGACGTGGCAAAAAACAAGTTAGGTATTCGGCATTCGGCGTCTGATTAGAATATAATCTGTTTGTTGAGATGTTTGAAAATATTTTAAGACACATCATTGTAAGGTATTATAATTATTTATCTTTATCGTGATCCAGTCATGACTACAAAAAGATGATAAGTCTATCGGTGTTTTAGTCGTGTTCAGATATACCTTCTCGGAATTTATCTTCGCTTTTGTTAAAACAGATGTATGCAAAAAAATTCGTTCTGACGTTATTTGGGTATTTCAACACCAGAAGGACTTCTGATTAATATTCAAATCACTACCCTAACGAAGCTTTCGTTGGCTTGAATGACTGACGTACAAAAAGCCAGTATTTTGGTGTTATACAAACAGAGTTATTAAAATGGCAAATACTTTTAAATAGGTACAGTATGCTCACTATCGGACTTGAGTTTTGCCGCAGTTGTGTTTTTGCGAGCCTTAACCTGGGAACCGTGGAATTGGGAGGAATGCTTAGACCGGGCGGCAGACACAATATTTACGGAGAAAGGATTGGACCCAAAATACATGGTAAGATTGGTTGTTGCAATACGGCAAGGCTTATTATGTTTTAATTTAAAACCTAACATAAATTGTACATTCATTCTGTAAAAAAATTGGGGACATATATACTAAAGATTGCTTATTTAACAAGATCAGATTTTCAAACAAATCGGGTAATTACAATTATCCATCACACCGTATTTTACACGCTATTTGGATAATTTCCAATTTTTAGAGGTAATTTTTGTCTCATCCTGTAAATTTATGATTGAAGATTTAAGGCTAGATCCATATAAAACGACGAAAACGTTACAAAATTTTGAGTTACAAGAGATATATTTTTTTAATGAAATAGTGAATACAATGAGCCAAAGCGACACCAATTAGCTTTTGTCTACTGCGAAGTTCATGTTCATAGCCCAACGTACAAAGGAATACGGCTGAAAACATTAGGACCTTATTTTCTCAGAAAATGTCGTGAGATTTTTTAAAATTTTTGTCCCTAATTCTAACAGATTGAATTTTTAAATTAAAAAGTTCCACTCATCCGGAAGCTAGAACTCCAGTGATTATTTCGTATATTTTGAATTTGTTAAAAATTAATTTCTTAAAATTTAATTTAAAATTTTCGATTTTTTGACACCTGAAAAAATGGCCATTAGGAATTTTTTTTTATTTTTGGGAGGTCCCTTTTATTCGTTTCTAGAACAGCTTTAGTTCATTTGCTAACATTATGGGACCTACCGTCTGAAAGGCCAGAATATGGAAAATTTTATGCTGACCTGCGTCTTTGACAAAAATAAAGCCTTACTTCTAACTCTCAACAACAAATAATCGTCGTTACATGTGGATCTAGCCTTATTTAAATTGAGTTGAACGTGTGTGTTCATTTATCCGAGCGCACATGTTAGAAGTTGAATTAACTTGTCGACCAAACCTGGAATCTAATTACGGATTTTTGATTGACTACGTCAGTATTAAAAGTACTGTATATTCTCTGTTTATATCCCCGGCTAAAATTTCAAATTCGCTCTTCCGACACCCGGTTTTAATTAAAGACATGCTAAAATTGGAGAACTGTGAGTTTATATGACACACCGGCAATAATTTCAAATCATGGCTCTGTTAACGCAAGGCTATAACTAGATACCTGGCTATAAATAGGGGATATATGGCAATTTGTACCCGTAAAAATATTTGACAAATTTCGGCAAGTCTCTAATATAGTACGTCTTTGAAATGCTAAGTTGGCTTGTTGTTGTGTTGTGTAATCAACCCAAATATTTCCTCTCGAACATTGCGGATTAATTTTTCGATATTGTTTAAAATTTTGAAAATTCAATAGCGCTACATTTAATTTTACACTCGGTCTATAGCAATATTTTTCCTGAATTCATAAAAATTACCTAGTGATCATATTATTCCGAATATCGTTTCCATAGTAAGCATTGCTGAGGTCACAAATTAGGAATCCGAAACTTTTTTGCCTTCGCGATAATGATACTTAAGTAATTTATTTTTATATAATTTCAACAGGATATTTTGCGGCGTGAGGCAACAAAATACAATCATCTGGCTCGAAGCCTTAATAGGACAGAAATAAAAGTGTTTTCTGCTCGGACCTACGTTAGGAAATTCTTGATGTTGAACAATCAAGAAATAAGGGTAAGTCTTAAAACTGATCAACAAGGTTTTTTTAAACATATTTGAACACTTCATAATTCCACGGTGGCAAAATGAAAAACAATTTAAATTAACGACTTTATCACTCATGTTTGGCAGAAATAGCAATTGTATTCTGATTCTAACTGCAAATTATTTTGTACCTGAATTATATTGAATATATTGGCCATCCTAAAACTTCATTAAAAATTCGTTGAATCTAAGGCATTTTTACCGGACTAATCTTTACTTTTATTTGGAGGCTTACCAGAAGTAAGGCATTATGACTACGCGAGTTGGTTCACAAAGGAAGTATTACACACTCTACCATTTTTAGCCAATAGGAAAGAATTTACGATGGAAAATTGGTCAGTAAAATTCATCACTGCTTTGCTCCTGTCAATATTTATGTAAGAAGCAGCTGCCAGTTTACATGTATTTATCTTTACCCATGTACCTGCTCGTTTATAAAGCCAGAAAACCTAAATTACGGTTCAGATATCGCTAGTTGTGGCGGCCGGGAAATATTTGATTCATTCTATTCCGCACATGTGGAGCATTTGTACAACGATAGATATCACAGATCTAATATAATCACCTAAAATATTCGAGTAATCGAAAAACGATTTTGTGCCCAGCTCGCCCAAGATGTTTCCGCAAACTAGTTGTATTTCTTTAATTTCTGCGTAATATATTTTATGTGCGGATTTCGATGAAACGTTCACCAATAATTCCTCCAGCTGTCCTCAGAAAACTGACACAGAATTGCACCAAAACTCGCATGAAATTGACATATGCAAAGTTCACACCCTGACGCTGCTATTTCTGCTGTCCGGAAACCAGTATGTATTATTCATAAAAAAATTTTTTTTAGATAAAAATATGTTGATAAGTATTCCACATTAAATCATTACAGATACAAAATCCTTGACCTCATTATGCAGCAACGCCAGGTTTTAATGAATTTTTCAGAGATGCAATTCTTGATTTTTTTTCAATAATTTGGAAATATAATAGCTCCGAAAACTTGTATTTAAAATAAAGAGGAATACGTCATCGAATCATTTAAGACTGAATTAAGAAAAGCCCCTCTCTCTTCATAAATCAAAGTGGGTTTCATCTGACTTCTCTATTTGAGATCCTTCGCACCCAATATTTGTTAGTTTGCAGTCAATGGGTGGATAAAATTTGAAATTCGGACCTGAATAAATAGAAACATGCGTGATCAAACATGCACGTTTGTGCTATTATGTATTGCGCACTTCCATGTGAAAGATCTCATATAGATGATTCAGATGATAGCGACTTTGATTAAAGATTTGAAAAAAAGCATGACTAAATCAGCCTTAGATTATTCAGTCACATACTGCTTTTTATTTTATGGGAAAGTTTTCGTAGTTATAAACTTTTGCGTATGTTTTGTATAACTCGCTAACACATTTGAGAAAGTGGGTATTATCAAACTCCTCTATTTTAGATCTTTCTCGTGATAGTTCTCAATAAATAATTGTATCAATCTACACACTTTCAAGCATGTTTTCCTTCATTGTGAAATTAAGATCTGACATAAATCGCCCACTTTACTTCGAATAAACTTTTAACACCTTCACATTATTTGACTGAGTCAATCTTATTGAAATTCAGTAAGTACAGATTGACTGCAATAGTCGTAGTGAGTGCAACCCTCGGCTATAAACTAACAAAAATTGTAGTAGCTAGCGATTTCCGGCTTATTGAAACAAAAATCAAGAATTGCATCTGTAAAAAAATCCATACAAAATTTACGCTGATGCATAATTAGGTCAATTTTAATTCGGGAATTTCATATCTGTAAAGATATGATGTTGAATTTCAAAATATTTGTACTTAAAATAGATTTCATGAAAAACACTAACTCGTTTTTGGACAGCTGAAATGGCACCGTCAACTTGACGGCGTCAAGGTGGGGACTTTGCATCTGCTGAATTCATGCAGGTTTCGATGTGATTTCATGTCAGTTTTCTGAAGACAGTTGAAGGAATTATTATTGAAAATTCAAGTGAAATCCATACATTACAGAAAAAGTTAAGAAAATATTAAAAGTACACACTGGTTTGCAGACACCCCTTATATGAAATATTTGGGCCATATTGATAAATAATTTAAAATCTAAAAGGTATTACAAAATCCTCACAATGAATTAAATGAGCCACTTCTACACCAAATTTATAATTAAGCCTAACATTTTTCGTACTAAAAAAGCATGAGTGAAAGAAACATGAATGTTTGCTTTGCTTTGTTCAGGTACGCAATTAACTTTGTGTTTCTTTTCTAGAACGATGCATCTGTCCTCCAGAGTCAGCGATACCGGGAAATGTTGGACAGAATTCTACCCGAGGGAAAGCGAGTTCGACGCCCTAACTGATGCTACATGTTCACATATCTATGGTGCATCTATAAGTTAAGCTGTGTTAAATTCAGCAAAATAAGAAAAGTTTTCAAAATTATATAATTATTTTATACGTCTCCACTTTTTTCTTTCAAGTTGTGTTTTCTCATAATTTTTTTCTGGCTCAATCTCATATTAAATAAATGTTAGTTTGCAAGAACCTTTTGTGAAAAAAATTGTCCCGTTGCATATTGAGCAATTAAGAGAGTAATACCCGCTTTAACTTGTCAGCCGCTATTTAGATATTAAGTTCAAATAAATACAAATTTAATCTTAAGTCCTTTCGTATTTTTTAGATTATGTATGATTGTAATTCACCATAATATTTTTTCAGTAATAATTTTCGGTATGCATGAAAGCTAATGAAATCAATTTAGTAGCTATGAATAAAAAAATATAAATTCGATTGCTAAATGCTGAAGTGTCTTGGTAATAGTAATAATAAATAAAAATATAAATAATAAGTCTTTGTCTGTTTACATTTTTCGTGGACCCAATTTACATAAAACGGCAATAAAATTGTTGCTTGATTCAAATGCAATATGCATCTTGAATTATTTTGTAAGGAAAGATACAAACTTTCGAAACTTCTGAAACCTTCGTAAATGCGACGTTTTGATCTTCCATTTATATGCACGTAAATGAAAATGTCGACTACCGTAAAAAGACCTGAAACAAGTAATTAGCACTTCACAACAAATTAACGGTGGACTAGCATTCCGTAACTTCTTTCGCCATATCCATATGCAAGTCTGATTTTACATTGATGATTTGTAAATGACATATTTTAGTCCTATATGAAGTTAAACCCCTGATTATTTCATTTTACTGACTCTCAACTGCGAGGTAACCAGAGATGTACATAATTCAAGATGCTTATTTTTTAGAATTTAATTTAGGTTTTGGAGTTGGAAATTTGGATTCGCCAGCAAAATTTTCATTCAAAAGATTTTGGGATTGAATAAGTAAAAATTCTTGAAAGGAATTGGGAATTTGGAATTGAAAGAATAAGCCAGGAAACGGATTTTAGAATTCAGAATTCAAAATTGGGACTTAAAATTTCGACCACGGAGCTTGTAGAATTCCGAGCGATAAATTAGAATTCTACACCACCTTTAGCTCTAAGTATGCTTGCTTTAACGATGAACCAGTCGACCTATGCCCAATTGAATTTTAGCGCGTTTTTAAGCAAATTTTCCAAGAGAGTGGTTTTTGTACTTGAACTGACAACAAATTTGGGACTTGGATTCTAAATTAGAGAAAGGAGTTACAAAATATGAAATCAAAATTTGGAATTTCGTAAACGAATTTTAAAACACGTAATTAAAATTTCGATTTGGGAACAAAAACTTTTGGTAAACAAAATTGAATTTGGGAAAGATGAATTTTTAAGGAAGAATACGCGGGCTTTAATGTTTCGGCAGATTCTTCTGAGGTTTAAATTTCTGATGTTTTTTTTTTAAATTAAAAACAAAAAAGGAATTTTTTTCTGATGTCAGAAATATCAACTTTTTTATGCCGTACAGGCTTTGATTGACGTGAGACCTATGCACACTTATAATTTAGAATACATAAGATCTCACTTGTCAAATAATCAATCAAACAGTCTCATATTATGATGAAGCACCAATTTAATCATCTTTCAAAACTTTGTTTCTAACTTTCCTTTTCGGCCGAACAAATCAGGGTAACAGTAAACTAAAGATGCAATACAAGTACAAGTTGCAGAAGAGATTGATGCAGCAGAGTGCTTAATAGTCACTGATGGGACTGAAATGTCTCCAACTTCCACCGGTAGTGAACCTTTATCTGGTAACTGCTTCAAGATCTCACTGAACTAAACTCGAGGTACTCAGAGTAGTGCTAGTTAAAATGGCCACTGCCAAGTTCAAAATGATTGCATTACGTAAATAAGTGTCTTAATAAGTCACAACTACCCCAATCAATACTCAATCGGACATAGTTTTAGCATACTCTTTACAGAAGTTTCTGGTGATTGTATAAGCCAAAAATACTACACTTTAGACAATATTATATTTTCATGACTAACATCATAGAATCTTATTATTATTATTTTTATTATTGAACATCAATCATGAATTCATTTAGAATTTTCATAAATACTTCGAAGTTCACCCTTTTTTCTTAATTCACTATGAAGGGCCAATGAGTTGACAGAGTCAGGATTTCCATCATATGACCACTGTCTCATTGCCTGGGTCTTTATGAATAGCCGGGGCAGTCTTTCTAGGCCAACTTGAATGCTAGTTTTATGTACTTTTGTTTTCAGGATTGATTACTTAAGTACAGGAACAAACTAATGGTTCATGAATAATATTCTAATAATATGGAAAGTATTCCCAATGATTTGACTGTTTCTCCTGACATCAGGAAAAAAAAATCCAGCAGGGCTGAAGTTTCTGAACTTTTTTTAGATCAGAAGATTCGTCCAGAGCATTAGAGCCCCCTATTTCTTTCATTTTAAAAAACGGCTTTTGAATTTAAAATCGGAGAGAACGTCATTTCAAGAACGGAATTGGAGTTAGGAAATCTAACTATAAAACCTCAGATAAGAAATGAAGTGTGCAGTTCGTCACAAAACAAACTCCTAACTCGTCATATCCTATTAAGTATAAGATTTCAATTTGAAAACAAAATGAAATGTTGACGGTTTCACATTCATTCGTATTTTTTAGTTCCAAAAAAAGAAGATAATCCAAGACTTTAAGCCAGTTTCTATTTGGGTTATTTTCTTGCTTTTATATCGCAAGATAGTAAGCTAGCTATTATTTGGGCTATTTGCTAGCCTTTAACACGCACAGGTAAACTAAGTAGTTTTTAGTTTAAAGCAAGCGCTTTAAAATCAAGATAACCCTGAAGTTGTTTGGCTTACCTTCTTGCGTTTAGAAATCAAGAAAATAATCCTAAAATTATTTGACTTGACCCGATTGATCGTGTCACTGAATGAATTGTTTTTAATAAATTGGTCGTGGTAATTAAATAGATCAAGTTCATTAAACTTATTGAAGTCAAGAAAGTAAGCCAGTCATTTTCTTGCTTTCATAAAGCAAGAAGGTAAGCCAGTTATTTTCTTGCTTTCATAAAGCAAGAAAGTAAGCCAGCTATTTTCTTGCTT
>JAHZMX010004942.1:0-40813 GCA_027743895.1 Seira musarum
TTTTCTTCGTTTAGCATTCAAACAGTAGAGAATGAGTTAAACATGAGTGAGTGGAATGTGCCTTTACGTGCGTGCTTGGGTCAGCCATTTTGATTATAATTATGATGAAATTCAGAAAGAATTTCTTAATGCCACACAGGCACGTACAATATCTTCATAATATAATTCAATTCCATCACCCAAGTCATTATAAGTCAATATAAGTCCTCCTTTGGAAACGTGCAAATTGTGAGCCTATTATGAATGCATCCATGCTCCTTTGATTTTATTTGAAAAACATGCCAAAATTAAGTAAAGTGTGTATAATTTTACACAGAATGACTACTGACATGACTTCATTTATCCGATTCAACAACGTAGAGTAAATGGAGGCTGTATAGGTTCCCATTTGTTTTCTTCGCAGAGAAAGAGTAAAGCAAAAAAAAAATTATAATAAGTAAAGACTCAACTTGGCATTTAGCCTGAATGAAAGGGAAAAAAATTGCTTGTGTGTGAGTGAGTTCTCACACTTGCACAGAGAGTTTCTTTTCAAAAAGTAGCAATAATATAATAACGTACTAAAACACATTCTATATTCACACACTCTTCTAACCTTCTCAAATTCGTTTTTTTTTTTGTGATATTAAATGGATAAAAAGAGAGTCAAGTCAACAAGACTATGATATGCTCGTGATAATTTCCCAAATAAATTATATTTAGATCTGTAATGTTTGAAAAGTGGAGCAAAATTGTAAATAGCAGTCGTCACAGCAAAACATTTTTTTTCGGTACGTTGCGCTGTCACATGTGTCAAGTACACGCTTCTTGGATATTTCAACAAGATGTGATACTCGTGAACTTTATAATTGTAAACGCGCTTGCGATATTCACATTGTCTCGTTAATCGTTCCATACAAAAAATATTGCTGTCTTATTGCTGAAATGTGTTACACTTACCCCAGAACCAAAGGAGTCCAGTGGAATGTGATGTGAATGCGGCAATGCTTTATAACGTGAACTCATTCAGATTGGGGGCAACTTGAAACAAACCAATTCGAAATATTGATAGGAAGATTCCAACTTGTAGATTTACTGATTTAACCATTAACTTGAGTAAAAGACAAACGTTTTATAGTTTTACATGAAAATTTATCTAAATGATTTCTTAAACGTATTTCTCTTGACAATTTACGGAGAAAGCTTCCTTTAATTTTTCCACTTTTCGAATCGCAATGAAAATGAGATTCTTTGATTGTCCCGTGAAATCACAGATTACATTTATTTAGTGTACTTGCTTATTTTTAGATAATTTTGACGTTTTAAAATTTATATTGCGCCAAAAGTTTTATTTTAAAACAGCCTTAGTACAAGTAATCTTGCTTCAAACCAGGTACACACGAATTAGATTCAGCTACACGCTTTCAAGGAAAAAAAACCATCCCAGAAAATTAAAAATCCAAAACTAAAAGTACTAAACTGAATTCACAAATTACTGCCAAAACTTAAAAGTTCTGTTTTCTCCACACGTCTCTCGTTCCGCGACAAATGAAAAGAAGGGCACGGGCAGTGGAAGAAGTAAGACAGGACAAGGGGCGCAAAGTTTCCCTGATATATTGTAAACATGTGGAAGGAGACAAGTCGCGCAACAAACTAAAGTCGAATGATTGAGTTGGGGATTCTCTTATGCCGTGCTCCTAGCGAAAAAAAAATTACTGGCCGAAATACTCCTCCACTGTGGAGTAGTCCGCCTTCTTTCCACTTCTCATGTAGGTATTATCGTGATCAAGCTGCATACTTTTGCACAAGCAGTAGTCGCATGTTGTTGTGCATTGTGTAGTCATGTCTTGGAAGCTTTTGTGCTTCAAATTCTCCAAAACAAAGTCAGTGTAGTTCAATATACTTTCCTCCCTGAAGTCTCCTATGCAACTTTGCTGTGAAATGATAAGGCCCGCTTATGTCGCAATCTCTAGATAAGAAACTGGAGAAAAACCTACAGGTTTCGCTAAATTAATTTGGACGTTAGGAAGTTCCATTTTCTTTTAAAATTTTTCTCCTTAAAACATTAAACTCAAAAGTGTAAGTAAAAAGATGATACAATCCAATTATAAAGGTAATTAAACTTGACGTATTCATTATTTTTAGTATCCTTTCCTGCAAAAAAAAAAATCATTGCGCGTCATATGAAACTTTGAAATACTGTTTGAACCAATAATTAATCATTTTGACTCCTTATTTGGTTAATTCAAACTGAAAAATAATTTTGTAAATTAAATTTCCTCATCTTTCTCATTTAAAACCGCCTTTATTGAGCGTGTATATTGTAATGTAAGAAAAATCCCTTCATCTTGAATGTTGTTCAACTTCAATTAGTTTAATAAGAAAGCTTGCTTATAGGTAGCATCGGTGAATGTCATCCAGGACGGTCCAAAGCGGGTAGTAGGACCTATGACGTTTGCAATATAGGTCTTCTATTAATGGCCACTGCACCTTTTTACTGACGCAATGGTCCAGATCAATAAATAAATTGAAGTAATTGGTAAGACTTTCACGGCAAGATATGTTGGGGTAATCCGATTCACCAGTCCATTAGATGGAATGAACTTGTGCAACCCTTTAAAGGAAAGAGGTTGATGGTAACTTGACTTTTTTCTTCCTTCTTCGCGTTAGACAACAACACAGAGTGACCCTCAACTTCCGTTTAGTCTAATTTCTCCGTGGGCAACAGACATAAACCAAGATGAAATCAGGTAAGCAAGTAAATGACATCCAGACCAAGGACGAAATTGATATTTTGAGTTATAAGGCTGGCCATTGATAGCAATATTTAATGCATTTTTATTACATTTCCGAAGATATTCTATGTTTATAGCGTCTAAAGGTTTGGCATTAACATGTAAATATTTTCCATGATCAATTCCTTATATTTTATGCTAATACTAAAAGTACCAGTGGACCTTACTTGGCAACAGGAACTATAGGAAGGAATGCAAAATGGAGGAATAGAGTTAATTTTGTATCAATAATAAAGATATATGATATAAGGCGTCCTCAATCTAACATGTCCTGCGAATAGCATGTGTCTTACAGATTCATCATTGGAATCCTCTGGGAAATTTAGCTGCTTTGTCTACGGACAATCATCAAATGCCGGTACGTTTGAGAAATAACGCTTAAACTTTTTCTGTCTAAAACTTGACTTCTACAACTTCAACTCCTTCATTCTTCTATTTCATTATGAAATAATATTTGTGTCGAACCCGCATCCACTCTTGAGTTGTATAACAGACGCTTTTTCATGCTATTTGCGTCACCACAATCCAAATGTTTATACAAAGCCTTTTATTTACAAAAAACAAAAACAGGAGTATGAATGAATGGCAAGTTCTGTTCCTTGAACAACATCGCTTAGACTGGTTAAATCGATTGTGGCAAACGCCAAAATATCAAACATTTATATTTGAAATTTGCAAGGGTTTATGTCAGACGGTTTGAAAAAATGTTCTCCTCTTGAAGAAGCTGTTCTCGACGTGACGGACGAAAGAGTTTCAAAGAAAAATGTTTAACCTTTAAAAAGTTTCAACGCAAATCCAGCCGACACTACTAGCCCGATGTCCTGATACAAAATTTGCTGCATGTGGCAGGTACTGAAAAATTTAAGAGGCCACTGAGGCCAATGCCAAGTTTTACAGGATATTTTCTCCTTAGATGTCAATCCTTCATTCACATTACTATTTTGAACCTTAGCAGTTAGCAGGATTTATTAAATGGAAACCGTTTAAAAACCAAACCGATTTTCAGAGGAAAAGGGAAGTTAGTATCTTTAAAATATTGATTACTGACAAACCCACATTTTACGAACTGATCTATAACCAAATAAAATCGTCATAATTTTGGGAATTTATTTCCGACGTTATCTTCTTACTGCTACTTCAGATGAGAGGATCACACTGCATTCATTACATATCCTCAAAATTCACTGTAAGTAATTATAGAATCGTCTTTTTTCTTCAAGGTCCGTCATAGAAGCCATAAGATGGTATGCCTCGGGTTGTTAATGTAAGACAAAAGAAGAAGAATGCGAAAAAAATTTGAATTTCGATGGATCATGTCGCTCAGGATGCAATGCATAATGTACGACGACACATTTCATTCAGCACACGTCAAAAGGGATATTATTAAGTGCCACAAGTTATTGTTCGTATTGCAAAAAATAATACTTTCTAGAAACAGCAAGAAAATGTTATTTGCGAAAGGAGAATAAATATATTGCGTCAAAATGGGTTCAATAGAACCTTCTTGGTTAGAAACTTTTCTTCGATATGACGTGTTGGACAAAAAATACTGTTCATTTGCCGCTCTTAAAATTTTTAGTCCCGTTAGAGCTAGAACATTAGTTTAAGTTGGTACAGCAGCAGCTTCCAGTTCATTAATTACGTTTCAGAAACATTCCAGTGAAGTGGATGACTTTTTAAACGAACCACCTGTGTATTGGCATGCAAGCGTGCTTTCTTGAGAGAAGAGCCAATGCTGCAAAAAAGTTTCCCTTGTATATCAAGGCTAATTGGATAATTAATACATATACCTATTCTGCTTAGGAAAAATAGATAGTGCTACGCAAAGTTCATAAATAAATTATTGCTTCCATAATATTCATATTTGCCTATGGGTTTCACGTGGGTTGGGCTTAACTAAATGTACTCTAGGGTACAATTTAATTTTTTCATTGCTCATTATAATCTACGAATACGAACAACTAGATATGTATGATATGTACATGTTTTGTTCCTACATGAATACCAATTAAATAAAAAATGTTTAAAAGCCTTTTAACCTTCTTTATTTAATGCAATGAACACGGGAGAAGTCTAAGAGCACCCTCAGCATTATCATGGGAGAACATTGTAGAAAGCATGTTCTCAAATTTCGGAATACAATTTATAATGACATGAAGAATTACATTGTGAACTTACAACGACAACGTTAATGTTGTTAATGATCGCAATATTGTGTTTCAGCTTAATTTATTAATGTAAACTGAAACATGAGTATCTTGCAAGAATAGGTTTTGAGATGCTTGTACATATGTATTTATAAAAAAAATATTTATAAACTTGGCTGTCTATGTGCACGCGCGATATGGAAATAATTCTTGAAAACTGTTACACTGAAAGTCAGCATATTAGGCCTAACGTGTTTTCTACCCCTTCTTCTTGCCTCTCCTCCGCGATGACGATCAATCAAAAATAAAACCTACAAACGCGGATGCACGAGTGGGAGAAGCAGGAGGATCGAGAATAATATTTTTTTGCTACGGAAAACATGTTGATGTACTGGAAAGTGAATGAATAACATTATACCATTACCTTGAGTAACTTCAAAGAATGATAATAAAACTGAGGCTGATTGCAAGTTTTTTCTTTGCTAACTATGGAGTATAATATGTTTACTTTGCTAAAATGGCGAAAATCGTAAACATAATCTTCTAGAATAAAATGAAAATGCATGAAAAATTATCGTGCACTTGGAGCTAGGATAGATTTTTCTCATTTTCATTACTATAAAACACTATAAATGTTTCGAAACACTGGGTTTGTTATTATTAACAATAGTCAATCGACGAATAAAATAAAAATGCAAAAGAAAATGGCTAGTTTTGTACGTACTAAATATTTATACATCTCCCATTTATTGCGTAATATGTCAAATCATTAAAAAGGTATCGTCAATCGACACACACAAGTACTCAAAATATTATGTGTAATACTATTGTTTTAAGAAAATTTTATACCTAGAATAAGATGAAAAGTTCAATAGAGCAAAAAGGCAAAAAAATCTATTTTTTCGGCATTAATTGATAAATAATAATTATGGTACGAAAGGAAAATTGATTACTTTCGGAAAGGTATTATATCCAGAGACAGAACTGCTAACAATAATTTTAAATATGGTTTGACCATTTTCAAGAACATGTTGATAAATTCAAATGGAAATATAGTTGGAATTGGAGAACTGATACGGGTATTCAACGGAAACTAAAACACTGTGCATTAGAATGACTGTGAAATTCTCTAATTCTTCACAGCGAAGGAAATCGGTTTCATGTTGTTTTTAGCGTTGTGAACAAAATAGATGAAAGAAAAACGAGATTGATTACATAAATAGATTGATGTAATACATTTTTTAAAACAAACTCACATGATGATGAAGTTCTGTAAGTGACACATTAGAATGAAATGAAAACATTAGGAACCACGGACACAAGACCTATTCCGGCCTAAATTACATCCATCAAATAATAGTAGATAAAAATAAACTCGCCGTTTTGTTATTCTTCATTTTTTCTCCGAACATAATGACTCATGAAAGAACTGGTAATAAATTAGCAAAATGAAGGATACCGAAAAGAGATTCTAGAAACTTTAGAAATATGATGCAAATTAAAGTAACTGCATTTTCTATTCCTGCGATGATACTTATTGTAGATGTTTGATTTGGCAATATTATTCAGCCTGAAGAGTTGCAATTTTTCGATTAGAGTCTTTCAATGACAAAAATAAATGACATTTAAGAAAATCTCATGAGATCACTCATTAAAGAATATGACGATTGGTTACTATATGAAAAACAACGCATTGATTTTTTATGAATCTTGGTTTAAACACTCCAGCATATTTTATCAGTGTATGCAATTTTACATTCTGTATTAGCTAATTTTCGTTTTATTCATTATTCAACCACAAAATTCATCAGAGGTTATTAAGTTCTTTACTCAATTGCTATTTTTGACTAAAAGTAACACTTTGAAATAGTTGACGTCATGTCGTGACGCGAGATCTATAATCATGATTTCATCAACCGAGAATCCCGCCAAGTAAAACTCCCAGAGTGGCCAAAGTTCCATTCACGGCTTCAGTCACCGCCCCCAGATTATTTGTCAGCGAGTTAATTACACCCTTAAGACAAAAGCAATAAAATGAAATAACTGTCAATAGCATTTTTCCTTTACCGTCGCACTCTAACCAAGCCAACTCAAAGATGGCCTTGAAAAGTTCAACTCTAGAGACCATTTTTGTGGTTGGCTGAGCCGGAGAAAGTAAAAATGGAATAACCTATTTATTAAGGTGTTTAATGAACTTATCACTCTCCACTCTACTCACCGCCAGTAGATTTGGAACGGATCCAAGTACACGAGCAAGCAGTGTATTGACAATGGAGAGATTTGATGAGACAAAGCCAAGGATTCCTCGTAAATGGTTTTTTGCTCCCACCGGCACATCTGGAACAATTGTGGCTATAATAGTTTGTAGTTGCTCGGCAGGACGTCCCTGCAAAAACATTCAAGTCACAGAGGGTGGAAAAAAAAACGCAATGTTAAGAAAACGCAGCAGATCACAAAAAATAAATACTCTGACAGCTAAATACAGGTGAAGCGAGTGAAGCCTAGTAGCATAGTTTTCAGTAATAATTATATCAGTAAATGGATCAATATATATTAAACGTGTGTGATGATATATGACGCAAAGTGGAGTATTTTAAATGACCACCAACTATGTAATACCAATACCTGCTGATGGGACGCTTTCTTGAGAATAACCGCAAGATTTTTTATGATTGCTTGTGTTAACCTCCCGGAATGCGTTGCAACCAAAACTTTTCTTGCGGCTACACGTACCCCATTGGGAACATATTCGACGTTACTGCTTAGAATCCGAAAACTCTGAAATTGTAAAACGAAAATGCAAAGATTTATACTTCCTCATCATTTTTTACTTTTCTTGATAATTTTTGGTGTTACATGAGTATACCAAATACTGTTGATAAAGAGGCAAAACGTTTCATGTTACGTTAATGGTGTGCGTGTGTGTATATATATATATATAAAACTATCGGATGCTTATTGAATTTTACATAAACGATCAATAATAACTTTTGGTCACTATACTTTCCCCTCTATGCCTCAAAGACTTCCGGAACAGAGAAAGGGAAATTCATGTTATGGGTGGTAGTGTTGATATGTACTTCCGCGTTGAAGATGATAATATGCATTAATCATACCCCTCTAAAATATTCATTAACAGAAATAGACATAGAGGTAATGTATTTACATGTAAGTAGAGACCGTTTATGAAAGCCTGCGAGGCCAAAAGGTAGCTAAACAATCGATAAAGTTCGTCTTCCTTCTGGAGGAAACTGTAGAACGCTAATCACGCAGTTGGAGAAATGCAATGTGCAGAGAAGCGGAGCAAACAGAACAATCAAAACTGTACGGAAAAACATAGTGGAAAAGGAAACACTTGAATTAATTACTTCGTAATTATGTTCACACATCAGTGAACAGCAAAAACCTGCGAGTGAAATCAACTGTGAGAAAGTTAAAATACATAGATTGCGAAGAAAATATGCATACATGCGACTTTCATCACATAATTTCAATGGAGTGGCCTCACCGACATTTCATTCAAAGTTATCATTGTGATGATGATGATGATGATGATGATAGACCGTAGAAACGTTAGTTTCCATATTCCATCAGTAGAAGCGGTTAATTGTCTGGTTTCATTCGGGTGTGCTTATATGTAAGCATCTTAGTATAAAGCTTTGCTTGTTAGATTTTGGTTACGTGGGTGTTGGTGGTTTTACCATCACAAATCCTCGGGTTTTTTCAGACTTAGGTACTATAGTCTCAAATGTAGAGAACAACTTGTAAAGACGAAATTTTGTAAAATTACTTTATCTCAAATAAAGAGGAAAGGTTCAGACAAAAGAACCATGACCTCGCCCCGAGTCCCGTTTAAGTAAAAAAAAATACAACTACGTATTGAAAAAAAACCCTTCGAGTTCCCGAGAAAGAGTACGTCATTTTATTCGCTTGAAATTCTTGAAGGTTTATTGGAACGTCTCTTGAGATAACTCCATTCCAATGTTTGTCCAGGAATTTACAATCAAGTGTATAAAAGCAATGTAAACGTATTAACCACGTCAAACCATAACTGTTTATTTAATAGGAAATACGTTTGTTGTCTGTGGCATTTTCTACAAGAAAAAAAACTTTTTCTCAATAAAGTACATTTGCTGTATAAAAGTATGTTCTACATGCTGTTTTGATTTCGATGAAAATTATCTTGCTTTCTTGAATACAATCCTTAATTGCATTTTAGTTTTCCCTACATCACTCAACTGAATCGATTCTGCTGCAAAGCTAACCCAAATCTTTCTAATATCCATGTCCTACGCACAGGCATCAAAGATGGAAAATTGTTTCCATTATCAATGTAACTTTGAAATAACAAGTTTTCTACCTACCTGGTATTAATAAGTTTGGTTGTCAGAAAGAATGCAAACTTTATCAGCGTGGCTTTTTTTTAATACTCGCTGATGGCTTAACGCAATTAGCCATTTACTAAGTATTTTATGTACGTTTATGTACTGGAATGCTAAGTGTAAGTATGTAAACTTTAACAGTGGAAATTAACATACCCTTTCAAGATTGGTTTTGA
Source organism: Seira musarum (assembly GCA_027743895.1). Classification (NCBI taxonomy): domain Eukaryota; kingdom Metazoa; phylum Arthropoda; class Collembola; order Entomobryomorpha; family Entomobryidae; genus Seira; species Seira musarum. The sequence goes on from JAHZMX010004942.1 coordinate 9,477, forward strand.
GATGCAAGGCGGCTTCCAATTTGTACTTATTTAATTTACTAATCGGTAGTGCCTGTACTTTCGCAATAACATCCCTCTGGAATTCATCGTGCTGTAAAGATCGTTTGACAAGAAAGATAGCCAGGCCATGCGATCTATTTTCGACCACTATTTTTGATTCCATGGGTTGTATATTGTCCTTTCGATCTTGACATGAAACAGAGTTTGAACTTGCAATTACCTAACGAAAAATCCGAGTCATATTTATTTCGCCATTTGGTATTCATCTCTAGGTAATTAATATGTCAATAACCAATAAACTTATCAAACTTCTTACCCAAACGAGAACCGATGAAATTTGAAATATCCTTTTAGAAAGCATTGAATCCGTAATTACAGGTAAAAAATATACCTTTACAAAAATTTTGGCGGTTTTTACTGAAATATCACCCACTCGATACGTACTTACAATTGTAGAAATGAGATTGTGATTTTTTCTTGGCAAAAACAAAAGACTTTACAGTCAGCAAAGGGAAGAAGTCAGAGACTAAAGTCTGGATGTCATGATTTTCATAATTCCAACATTTTTTTTGGGTCCATGCAGCCAAATGCAGCAGTATTAACTTTAGGGGGCGTAATTTATGACATGCAGTTGTATCCGGTTCTCATTCAATCACGGAGTTCAGTAAATTACACATACACATGCTATGGATCCGAAATGCCAGAAAAAGGGATGCCAGGTAGTGAGCCTACAAAAAAGCTGGATTCCCTCAATTACCTAAGTTTGCAGGTGGCGATGTTTTCCCTGTTCCAATTGAGGCTTTGTTCACTGTTCAATAGCTTCGAAATGAAATGTTGACGTTTGAATAAAAGGCAGAGTGGTCAGTAATTTTGTGAAATATGTGAGCTTGAAGGTGCTTTATTCGTAGCATAAGTAATCCGTTATACTTATAATAAAATAAAATTTACAAAAATTTCCTGTGTCTATTCTTGCGAATAGCCTTCTTAGGTTCTTCTTCGGAGAATGACTCCTTTGACTTGACTTGCTTATTGACCAAGTCATTTTTAAACTTTTGCTTGAGTACTTTCTTAGCGATGAACTCTTCTGAGGATGACGACGATGATGATGAACTGTCAGAATCAGAGGAATCTTCCGCATTTTCCAACGCATCTTCACCAGGTTGCCCAGGAACTGGTTCTGCTGACCCCGGACTTTCTGGAGCGGATGCCTCAGTGTTTCCATTTTCAGAACCAGAATTTTCCGAGTCTGGATTGCTCTCTGCCTGGTTGTTGTCGCTTGTTGCCCCACTTCCATCTTCACTGCCATCATTTGCACTTGGAGGAACTTCCCCAGAATTGTGTTCCGTTGCACTTGCATCATCAGATGTATTCGGACTGAAAGTAGAGACTCTCTCTGCGTCCTCTTGAGTTTCCGAAAACACTATCATATCATCTTTTCCTTGAAACCTTCTCTGGGATGTCGCTGGCGGTTCAGTACCGGCGTTTCCAGTAACATCGGATGGCTTTGATGGAACTGTTGGAGCGAGTTTCACATAATTGTAAAATGTGCTGGAACGGAAGCGCTGCACTGAAATGGTTGGAGATGTGCTAGTTTCTGAATCGTTTTTTCCCTTCAATGTCAACGAGTGACATGAAAACACCTACATGACATGAACGCAAAAATAACTTTAATTAATCTCTGCGACTTTTTTACTTGGTAAAATAGTAAAATCAAAACACTTGTAAGGAAACTTACCATGACAGAAAGTAAGATATATATTCTCAAGCTCATTTTTAAGTTTCTTTGGGGCACACTGCGAACATAAGTATTATGGGATGCGATTGGCTTCGTGAAGTTTCAAACGCTGCGTATGGATTATTTATAAGTTGCACTTTCAGTTTCGCTTTCTCGAAATATGCAACCTTTCGTGAATGCCGTCTTATTTTAGGTAATTTGAATGCAGAAATTATGGCTGTAAATCATCAGCACATGTGGTCCTGACACAGTGGGATTTGCCAATTAAGGCATACAAAGGCTTTAAAGGGCATGACTGGAATGAATCATCAAGCAATACAAATAAAATAGAATCGTATAGCGCAAAATTTAATTTAATTTTTATTACATGAATTTTAATTTATTCATTTATGTTTGTGACAAGTCAGATTTTCTGAATGTCAATGAGCCTATCATTTCCAATGATATCCTTTCTATAGAGATTCAATGAAAAACTTACACCAAATCAATTGAACAAAACAAAATATGCATGTAAGTCTGCAATCCGACCTTACCGCATATCCGATCGGAAGGTAAACATGAGAAAATAATACACACTTGTGCTTGTAGGAAATTTGGAAAAATACATTTGATTGATCATGGAATCATACAAATTGTATGCCATTGAAATCGGTATCAACGCTACATTTACTAATAATAGAAGTACTTATGTAATTCATATCTCTTTCAATGCACGATTCCTTCATTCTGTAACCTTTCGGAAGTTCAAGATATCAGAGAGTGTATAGTAATTAATTTACGAATTAAACAAACATCCAAGAATCAACTTGTTTGCTATTTCGCTTTGTATTAGGTTGTCGTCTCGGATAAAATCAAAGATGCGTTCAGGTAATGACTCGCAACAAAGGAATATGTGCCTATGACTGTTCATTGATACTATCAATAGATTTATACAAACGGAAAAGGCCAATGTCACTCAAGCATATGATTAGCCTACTTTCATGCAGGTGCAAAGAACAATTGCTCATTTCGTAATACTATCTATTTGTCATTCTATCGACAAGCCGCTAAAGCAAATCATTTTAAATTTTATGAGTACGATATATTTGATACCAACGTAGAAGAAACTTACAGAAAAGCGGTCAAGAGTGAATTAAGTAAACAATAGTCATGTCGTGGTGATGTGGCAAGTGACATGTTGTATTACTGGACCTTGCAATTGCTGTGATATTCTGGACTGTTGACCGTTTACCAGCAATGCACGTGCAAATACTCTGAGTCATAAGATTCCACGAAATATCAATATGGACAATCGATTATTGATTACTATCAACGTAATTCCTCTGTCAGCTTTACAATGATTATGAATAAAAATAATCCTTTTGCTTCTCTTCATATCAGAAAATGTGGACTCTAACCGGATGCTACTGAAAGCTTTCAGAGTAGAATTATTACTGCTAACATTTTTTTAAACATCGACAAACATAAAGATATCTACACACATACTTACATGCATGTTACTGTGTTACTTAAGCCAGCCATATTAGGTTAGCTTTCAAGCTTAAATAAGTGTAGTTAAATCTATTAATTTTTGCATGGCCTGATAAGATCTAAATTTTACAAGAGATATTTCCTTTTTACGTACAGGATTTCATACTGGATTATGTTTGAGATATCGCCATTAAGGTCTCCTCTTTGTCTTTCTCACAACGAAGAAGAGAGTCATGGTATTGAGTCAAGCGCTCCAATTGGTCCTGTTTGTCCTTGATCAGAGATTTCAAAACTAATTGTGCAGCATTTCTTTCTGTTTCCACCATTTGTAATCTACTTCTTTTGCCGATAACTTCTAGTCTGGCCTCGTCGCATTTCTCCCTGATCTCGAGCAATGCTTTGAATACTTTGGCCGCAGTTTTGTTGAAATCCTTGGACTCTGAAAAGTAATAATATTCAGGATTGAGGCGATCAGTTTGTCTTCTTAAAGCTAAGCGTTCAAAGTGTACTTCGCCTTTTTCGATGCTTTAATAAAATGTAGATGAAATGCAGACATGAATTCGCATTCTTTTCTATTCCTAACTCCAAACAACTCAATTGCTTTAGTAACCATCCCTATTTAATTTGATACATTGGTAGTGGTGATTATAACTTTTCATTCTAAGTTTATGCGACGACATGCAATTCTTATGTGCCAAAAATACATTCAAAACTATACAAAATTTTAAAATATGATTTTCAAAGGGATTTATTGGAACACTTCTTGTGTTTTTTTTCACGTTGTCTATAAGAAAGCAAAACCGGTGTTTCAGGCCGCTTCCGAAAACGGACTGACGCTTAGCAAGTATGGCTATACAAAGCCTACATGCGATCACCTTTTGTGTTGCAGGATCGATTATATAAGCTTTTTATATAATTTGTACACAGAAGAGCAGAGACGAGCCGAAAAGCATAGAAAATTTGGAACGGCAGTGTTTTGTGGAGTACAATCCCCGACTATAGTGCGCCTTTTCTTCGTAGAAACCCTTATCCTATTGGTCACTAAGCATGACCGAAAGAGGAGAAACGGGATATGAAATGAGAGAGGCACGCATAAGAGACGATGATGCATGTACGTTATAGAGCTCTAGCTTGNAGCATAGAAAATTTGGAACGGCAGTGTTTTGTGGAGTACAATCCCCGACTATAGTGCGCCTTTTCTTCGTAGAAACCCTTATCCTATTGGTCACTAAGCATGACCGAAAGAGGAGAAACGGGATATGAAATGAGAGAGGCACGCATAAGAGACGATGATGCATGTACGTTATAGAGCTCTAGCTTGTTGTTACTTGGTTCATGGAACCAAAGGGAAGCTCTCTAACTGACTTGCTCTGATTGAGGAGAAGTACAATGCTTCCTCTCTCAGACTCTCTCTGCCGGTTATTGGGGTGATGATGATGTGAATGTGATGCAATGACGATGTAAGCGGGTGAGCTCGAGATAGAAAATAGAAACGATATGTGCTTCAGCTTTTTGTTCAGCACTATTTCCTTGCATTTTGAGGTATAAAAAGTTGCGATTTTTTAGAATTTCTTAAGTCACAGTAACGCTTTTAGCGGCGGCGTCGAACAGTCTTCATTTGAGTCCACGGATATTGTTTTATCATTGTATAACGAATGCATTGGTATTACTGCGTAGCCCGTAGCATATTATGGTTATGTTATGTATGTACTATGTACATTTCCTTCCCAAACAAAAGCACCGCTCACAGTTTCACAGACGGATGATGAGGCTTTTTTTGGGCCTCTTCCAGACGTGTTTTGCCTTCTGCTTTCTAGTAGGCATGCTTTGGAAGCTTTTTCGAAAGTACTATCCCCGGATAGAAATTTTACTATTTGCAAGCGCCTCACGGTTTTTCAAAACGTAGGAGGTTGGTTTTTGGGAGGCCCAGCACTCTGGTTTTTGTTTACCTTCTGCTTCTGCGTTTGATGAACAAAGATACACGAAATGAATGAAACATTCTTTTGGTTTATAAAATGGTCATTGAACAGCCAGTTCATTGCAAACCAGGTCCAGTTTTATATTTTGCTATACTTTTTGCACGCAAGGTCTTCAAAAAAAATATTGACATTATTACAATTAGTTCAGAAATTTTAATTTTGAGTTAAAAAATCACAACTTTAAAGTAGCAACATAAAATATATAACGACATTGAGTTTTTCAATATACTAAGGATTTAAGTCATTCCTTTGTAATTTAATCGTATTGTAATACATGAAGTAAGTTGTAAAAAGTGCATGCGTATTCAAAATGATCCGTTTATATCAATTGCAAAATATAAAAACTGAATTGAATTACAAATGTCTCTCGCTTGGCGTCTTGGCTGTATTTTTAGATTAAATCGGTAAGATAAAGCGGATAAGGATAGATTTCAGGACTTAAAATGAAATTATCAATAACGAAATCGTATACAATAGGCTAAAATAATTAATGTGCAATAAGTAATAATTTGAATTCGGATAATGCATGCATATTATCAGAGCTGTTCATTATGAATTCTTTTCTGCGGCAATTTTCATGAACTTTGTGAAGTTGTAGATGAAAACCCGTGCAGTAGCAGTAGCCGTAGCCAAGCGAAAACAAAAATTGCTGAATGCTGAAGGTGTTTCTTGTTGCCCTACGTACAACAAATATTTCTGCCACATGCCTCATCCTCATCATCATGATCATGCTCTGTCTGTAACTCTATCAGCAAATCTCACATGTTTGACGAAACGTGTGAATAGGTTTTGTAGGCTTATTTCTTACCGGTCAAATACTGATTAATTTCCGTTGTAATATCTTCATTCAGCTGATGATAATCCGGATGTAATAATCGAATTTTCTTGGTGAGTTCATCCATATACAATCCATTCTTGTTTAAGAAATCCTCTGCCATTTTTGCTTTGAAAGAGGTGGAGCAAAGAGAAAAATTCAAAACATTGTATAGTTGTTATTTATTTTTGAAAATAAAGCTTGACTTCCGTATTTCTTGCAAAAATTCTTTATCAAAGTTGTCGGATTAAATAAGCTTACCTTAAATCTTCAGAGACGTAGTAGATTACGGATAACGTAGTTATAAATTCAGAAAGAGTAGCTCTGAATTATGTTTTTAATTTGTGAAAGGTTTTATTTACCTGTAACTGCAGCACTGATTAATGTAAAAAGAATTTTTGCAACTTGATTTATTTATCTGAGAATACGTGTCACTTTTTTCGCCCTGAACAATTTATTTGTGCTTTTCTAGGGTTCATCTGTTCACCTGTCGTCATCGTCAGTGTGTTGTTGTTAATATTGTTGTCATAACAACGCTGTCGATAAATTTCGTTTCACCGTCTCATCGTGGAGTTTACTCGTGAAAGCTTATTGTGAAATTCTTTACCGGTAACGTAATCTTTTCCTCCACGTGTTATGTTTTATTTTCGTTAATTAGTGGTGTAATTAATATAAGTCATTAAGGCAATAATATTTGTTCAATATGTATACATGAACTATGTGCATTAATTCTTTTGGTTAAAGTTTAGAAATCTCTTCAAAATGTCGAGTGGAACGCGAGATAACCAGAAACCTATTACTCTTAATGACACGCAGTTCAAAAACGCGATTTTGACGCTCCTGAATCCGCAAAAATCCATGCTGCAAGGTCAAATTGTCATTCCCAGAACTTATGGACCAGTCGTGATCAAGACCAATGAAGAAGTATTGATCGAGTCCATATTTGAAAGTTGTGCATTCAAATGTCTCATGAGCTGTGTTTTAGGTAATTTATCAAGTTGGAAAAATGAATGAATCAAAGTTTTTGTTCCGTTGAATTCTAATACAATTTCACATTTATTTAATGTGGTAGGTTACGGTCTTGGGGGAGTCATAGGACTTTTCTCTGCTAGCGTCAACCCTACAATTACTGGGCCTGACGCTAAGCAGCAAACTGCTCGTGAGGTATTACGAGATATGAAAAATACTACTATGAGCCATGCGAAGAATTTTGCTATTGTTGGAGCAATGTTTGCTTCCGTTGAATGTGGGATCGAAACTGTAAGCAACCCTATTTTTCAAATTATGAACGGCTGATAATCTGATGAACATTTGATGCTTATTGCCTACTTTTGTTCCATTTTAGTATCGCGGAAAAAGCGATTGGAAAAACGGTACTAGCGCAGGAGCCATCACAGGTGGATTAATTGGTCTGAGAGGTAATGCTTTATAGTAAACAATATAAACATGAAATATAAGACATGTAAATATATTAGTATTAGTACGTTATCAAAATTAAAATTTTTATTTTAGCCGGACTTAAAGCTGGATTGATTGGAGCAGCCGGTTTTGCAGCTTTCAGTAGTGTAATAGATTATTACATGCGACATAGATTTTAAAGAAATATTAGTCGCTTTCACTTATCAGTAAACATTCAAAATCTTTAAATGAGTATAATGTAAATATGTAGTATGTAGCCATCTTTTTGTATTACTTGAGTAAGTTGCGCCACTAGTTATGATTATTTTGCTGTAGATGTATGCGCGTGGAATTCATAACCGGTATGAGTATCCATTATCTAACTACAATCATCAATGTTTTACTTTCGTACAATACCATTGTTACAATAAATAAATCGTTAAAAATGGAATGCATATGTGATTTGTTAAAATATTTACATAAAATTTGGTTGTCGTTGATTTTCACTAGAATTGTTTGACAAGTTTTGATGCAGACTTTAAGAACCTTGTACAAGGTGCATATACATACTTTTAATTTAGAAGAATTCTCAAAAGGTTACCGGTAGCATCTGAAATCGAATGAATATCACTGGTTGTCATAACTTTTGTAGTTCCCGGCGAGTTCAAGCAAATACTTATCGGGATTATCCTTCCATTCTGGGTTGTTAAGGTTGATCTTCTTGTTTTTCTCAGCTTGCTTCTCTTCCCATTTCCGAAGATCGCTTTGCGATATTCTAGGAGGAAGGACCAGAATTTCATTCATAATAATTTAAACTCTTTAGTTCAGCACAGATTTGTAAATGCTTACTTCACTTCCGGTGGAGCGCATCCCCAAGCCAAAAAGCGAATCAGTTTGCATGGTATTTGCATGTATGACACGTAATTGAAATCCGGCTTTATCTCGATGGACAAGTTCTTTGGGTTTTTTCCGACTTGAATTCCAAAAGGATATCCTCGTATTGCAAAATTTGAATATAACAGCTTTGCACCTCCTATAAATTAATACGAAATTATTCAGTCATTTTCCTTGAGTACGAGTAGTCACAGTAATTAAGGTTCCGTTATCATTTAAAATTCTCACTTTCAACTATCTTAAACTCCGGTTTCAGTATGAGAAGCATGGAATCTTCTCCTCCCCAAAAGTGACAGCTTTCTCGCCATTCCACGTCTGACGCTATGCAAAACAGATAGTCATCCTCGCCTTTCACAAACATTAGAGTAGGACCACGATAATTGAATACATGGTGCTGGAACCGATTAACACTCAATCCTTGATCATCACTGTCGTATAGCAATGTCCATGACTCCGTAGTATTCTTAGATGCCAACTATGCAAACATAAACCCATAAGCAATGCACATTTTCACATCGATCAATTCCTCCTAAATAAAACTTAAATTAATACGTAATGGTTAAGTAGCGTTTTGGTGGACTTTACGTACAAATTGCATCAACTGCTCTACAGACTTAGCACCACTTTGTTGAACCAAAGACTCGTCTGGCTTTTTGTTCAAAACGGAAAGAAACTTTGTTGGCAATGACGATCTGAGAAGCCACATCAAAACCGGGTGAATCAATTTTGAACATGCGTCGTCAATGTCCTCTTCATTCCCAGCATTATCATTAGATCCGGCAGGGGTTGATACCGTAGCTGGGTCTGATGCCGCGGCTGGTTCTTTTGAGATCTTTGACTAGAAACATAATGTATTTTAAGTTGAAGTTGGCAAACATCTTCCAATTTCCCTACATAAATTACACGATGAATACACCTTACTTTATCTTTGCTTCCACTACTAAGATGCCAAGACCTAGTCGCTAGCAAGGTTTCAATGTACTTGTGCATTGGAGAAACGAGGCGTGGTGTATTTGTAAGAATCCAGTTAGTCAGGAAGAAAACAGACATTTCTCGTTTGGTGTGATACTGTGAATAGAAACAAAGCAAATCAGCTCTACACTTATCAATCATTGCAGTTTAAACTAGATCCTTGTTCTAAAATGATTTAATGCAGCAATTCATTCATTTTGTGAAATACAGTTTATATGTATGCGGGTATGAATATTGCAAAATGTTGTGCTTCTCGCAAACTCACGGTGGATCTAAAAACTGTTTCCAGCCATTGCGAAGTTGTTGGTGAACTGGCATCTGGATCGTCCTCGTTTCCCAATTTGCGCAAAGCTCGATACATCAAATATGCACTGCGAAGAAACTCTTTAAATGAACTTTGGTCCACCATTTCTCTTCCTCTGGAAAATATCTAAAATTCATGAAAAAGAAAACAATAACATCATATCATAAGATCTTTTCGTGATGTAATACGATATAAATCCCTAAAGTTATACTTAGTTTGGGGATTATGCAAGGCTAAAAAAAGAACAAGATTACACGCATATTACGAGCAGCTATGTATGATTCACCGCCTGACATGACTTTTGCATTTTACCTTTAGATAAAACTGGACTTGTTCTTTGTCTGAAATACGAGCAAGGATTTGCTCTGTTTGATTGATGAAGGCTTCTTCGGAAATCTTGTCGGCCTTTGGATCGTTATCCGCATAATAAGTCCATAAATGCTTCAATGCTGGTGGGCATTCACTGAATAACTGCGTCTGAGGCACAAAATTATGAAAATTTTTATCCGTATTACAACCTTTTTAATAAATTGACAAAATTGAATGACATATTAAAAGTACAGAAGAAACATAAAAGTAACAACGCCTTTTTACCTCAAAAACTTCCTTTGAAATTAGCCCTTGCCTCCTATACCCAGCAATTTCGGTGAGCGTCTGAAGACATTGTTTTCATTAATTAACACGTACAAATAAATACTTCATGCTTTGATAGAAACTTATTTTGAGCTCCATTACCTTTGCCAACTTATCCAAATTCATACTCATGATGATGTAGGCTCTTGGTGTTCTTCTAAACTACCTGATAATTTAGCTAATTGAAAGCTTTGAGATCGACTTGAGGCAGCACCTTTAATTGGGAATTGCGACTTCACTAAATTATTTACCATTAAAACAGCACAAAATCAAGAGCAAAGAATAGCACTGTTACGATGAATGTGATTTGTGATAACGAGGACGTGTGAGCAACTAATGGTGACTTTTTTGCTGAATATTATGCAGGAAAAGGGTTGTCCTTGATTTTTCTGAGTTGTATGCACAAGCACAGTTGCGTATCGTATACTATCGATTTAGACGGCTAAGGAGCAACAGCAAAACAAAAGATCAAGTGAATTAATTGTTCGGTATAAATCTCACTCACTCCAGTTCGCCTACCTCAGCAGAAGACAAAAATGTTTTATGCAATAGGCAAAAATAAGCCAGCCGGTGCGGTGCAACGATGAACAATGAATCACACTTCACTATCACAAAACAATGCAATAATAGTGTAGATGTGTCTTGACAAAATCTTGACAAAGGAACACGTGGAATGGAATCAATAATGAAAATGAACTTCCTCACACTCAACTCTTCGTCAGGACATCATCAGTCTCCTCAACAATAGTTATACTTTTACTTACTGCTTGTAGCCTACACACACTTGCACTGCGCTCTTGCCTCTAATTTGACTTTTGATTTTACAAACAAACGTGAAAAGCAGTAGAGTCGAATATATTGTGTACTTGAATGCGTACTATAAATGTACGATATAAAATCAGTTGTTTTGAATATAATCAATAAGACACTCTGACTCATACTCGTCCATCTAGCAAAAGCACTAGCATTGCTATCATTGCATACAAACAAGAGCATATTGTATGTAAATTGTGGATTGAAGGAGGAGCTTGCATTCACTCTGTTTCTCTATGCTCTCGTCATTGGCTTCGTTTTGGTTATCTCCTTTCGTCCACCGTTACTTCACTTACGCGGCAAAGACTCGGATTACACTTCTTAAGACAGTTCTTTAAATTTCATTTCATTTTGGTTTCGGTGCTGCAAACTGCAGCGGAAAAGGGTTTTATTTACATCAGTTAATTGATTGATTTCAGTTGATTTATTAATGTTTTGAAACGCTTAGGTCAAAAATAAACCCGGTGATCTCTAAAACTAGTCGGTAAGGAAGTTGATATCATACGAGAGCAGAATAATTCAGGTTATTTAGGTGTTCAAGATAATTCGCAAGTTTTTGTTTTTGTTTTGTCAAGTATCAGTGACAACATGGAGGATAAAGTCCGTGGTCCCAACAAACCTCCTGTTGCACCATCCACTCCAAGCAACGTGGAGACGATGATGCAAAAGCTTCGTAATGAAGTACGGATGATCTCTACGAACCTGACTCAAGTGAAGGATAACACCATGCGGAAGAGCGTTTCCATCATGGAAAATCAGCTGGTGAAGAACAACGAAGTGTTCGAGAATCATCTGAAGGAAGTGAAGGAGAAGCACAAGCACCAGGTGGAACATAAGTCGCGGCACTACGAAGAGACGATCAACAATTTGAGGAGGCAAATTCATGATCGGGAGAACGTCGTCGAAAAGTTGAAGGGACGTCTTGATGAGTGTCGAACTGCAAGGATGGAAGCGTTAGAAGAACTTGCGAAAACTCAGAAGCACTGTGGGGACCGAGTCAAGGAACTGGAGGCTTGCATTTCCGAAGGAAGAGAGAACATTGTTTTGCTTAAGACTGAACGTGACAAGTTGAAGATTGACTTGAAGCGAACTCGAGATTTGGAGGAAGAGGTGGAGAACGCTCGTTCTCAGGTTGAGGTTTTACAATGTAAAGTTACCATGATGGAAAACGAATTGAAGGAGAGGGATTCAAGAATTTACCGTCTGGAAGCCATGAAAGAGCGCTTGGAAAGTACAATAGAGACGTTGGAAAAGGAGGTAATTAAAAATTGAAAATTCAAGCATCGAACAAATAATGATATGAAATTTCCTGTTCTATAAATTATACATTGGCATTGGAAATATTTATCAGAATGCATCAACACGCGAAAAGCTGGACATGTATGTGGACATGTGTAAAACCAAAGATGAATCGGATGATGCAGTACGTAAAATGTTGGAAGATCAACTTGCGAAGGTTCAATCTGACTGGGATGAAACCAGGAGACAGTTGGTGCTAGAACAAGATCGATCGGAAATGCTGGATGCTGAGCTGACCGAAGTCCGTACTGAAAATGGACTTTTAAAGGCGAATTGTACAATCGAAAGTCGCCAACGGCAGGAGTTTGAAACGAAAATTGAAATTTTGGAACGGCAAAACAATGCTGCTAACGAACAACTTGCAGCCTATGAATCGGCGAACCATTCATTAGCTTCAAAAATGTCATCTTTTATGGACGAGATGGATTCCTTAAAGTCTCAGCTTAAGTCCAAAGAAGACGAACTCAGGGCGCTTTCATCAGTTCAAAAAGAACTCACTGAACAGAAGTCACATTTGGATCAGGATCTAGTTGCGTTAGGCAATGAGGTAGCCATACTTAAAGTCAAAACAAATGAAATAGAAAGTATGGAGAAAATGATTGTCCAAAAGAATGAATTGATTGACGAAAAGATGGAAGAGATTGAACAAAAGAATCGAAAAATCCAAGCTCTTAAAAACAATGTGGAAGTCCTGAAGGAAGTTTCTACTCTGCTGGATTCACAATTAAAGGACTTTGAAGGTGCTTTGGACAAACGACTTGAAGCATTGCATGATGCAGAAAAGTTCAAAGAACTTCTGGAAAATGAAAACCGAGATTTAAGAGAGCAGTTGAAAAATTGCAAAATTGAATTGAACGAAGCTAAAAGTTTGAAGGCGTTCACTGAAAAGCGATTGGAGTTAACTGAAAGTTCATTGAAAAGTGAAAGTCAGTCCAAGGAAACGGAGGTCCAAGAAATGATGGAGAAGTTGAGTTTAGCCATTGCTCGCAATGAAGAACTCTCGGAAGAGCTTAACGTTTTGATGACTCAAACTAGTGCTCTGGAAGCGGAAAAGTTTGAATTTCGCAAACTTTTAGAAATCGCAAAAGGTGACAAGGATAGAATGGCCAAAGAAATGTCAATGCTTGTGAATACTGTCGTCAACTTGAAAGAAGAAGTCATTGCCCTACAAACTGGAGCGAAGGAAGCAATTGGAAAAGCGGAAAAGTATAAGGGTATGTTGGAGTCCTTGCAAGGGAAGTACAACGTTCTGGAGAAGTCTAAAAACACTCATGAGCTGATGTTTACTACAAGAATCGAGCAACAGGAGAAGCTGATTAATTACTTGCAAGAACAACTCAACGCTCTGCAGGAAAAGAAGAAAAAGAAGGGCTTAATGTTCTCCTGATGTTTGAACATGAAAAATAATAATAATTATAATATAAGAATATTAATTGGAATAAGAATTAACGGTTGTTTTAAGAATACTCTCTGTACATTCCACATTTATATAATAGCGTTTTACACGTTTATAGAGATTAATGATTTACGACATACCAATAAATTAATAGATGCCAATTCAAATATGTATTCAAGTCAACTTGAATTTTGTCTCCCAATGAACTCGACGAACTTGAATATATTTTAACCATGGGATTCAAGGTCAAGGGTTGAAAAATTACAAATAAGAAAACTAAGACTTCCCAACCTTTAATTTAAAAAATGTGTTTAATATGTGCTTGGATACAAAATGTGCTAATACTTGTGAATTTTTAAAGACTTAACAGTTAGTTTAATTTTCTCATTTAGAACATTCCATAGTCAGGTCAGGTCCATAGATCTTCAGTAAATGAATATACGCCAGCAGAGGAGTTCTGCAAGAGGAAATTTAAGTCAGTGAGTTCGCTTGCGAGTTTTTTTATTGCAGATTACTTCAGCATTGCTGATACGTCTACTTATATAATTTCATTGAAACAAACAGTATAGTAACAATTAACAAATTAAATACTTTCCAATTTTTTCCTTAAAACATGAAAAAATCTGAAAATCGATTAAACAAATACGAGCAAACTGGCTGCAGAAAATTTCAAAATATTAATGACGAAGTTGGAGTTGGTCTATCACGTACCAAAACAAATTCGAATTTCATTTTTATTGTAACACACGATTTCTTAAGTTTTTGTATTTTTAAGTTGGTATGTTACTAATTAGATATTTTTACTTGTATATATTAATATAATAGCAACATTTTTTTCTCAGATTTAACTGTAATTCTGTAAACAGTTGCATGACTTATCCAGGGTCTCTACCGTCGATTAATTGTTGATTGGATAGTACAAAGTTAATGTAATTTTCAGTATCAAAGCATAGATAGAATGGTAAGGATCTCTTTAATTTTTGTTTAAAATATCAGAATGTCCAAATAAGCTTCTTAATTAGCAACTATTTGCTAGTGGGTAAGAGCGACATTTTTCTTTTTCTGCGTTGAAAATTGAAGCCTCTGCTCTGGGACAGTTCACATTTTTTGAGTTTTCAGCATAATTTCTTTTCTCATAGGTGGCCGGCTTCACCGCGGGAACAAAGCAGAGCAGTATAGATTTTGTCATATTTTTGTAAGTGTCTGTCAACAAATAATTTCTCATTTTAGTAAAGAAATATTCAAACTTCAAACACTCATGAAAAATTCTTTGTTTCTCGCATTGCGTCTCTTGTTTTGTTGAACCAATACTAGCATCACTACTGATTCCTTTTTTTAGTTTTACTCATCATCTAAAATGCTTATATAATCTATAAACAGTTGCAGAATGTCATTAGTCATCAATGATTGACTTGTTAGAGCCAACAACAAAGCTGCATAATGATTACACAAATCGAATCTCGTGTTAAATGAGTTCAAGTTAAATTGATTAGCCAAGGATCAAAAGTGACTACTGTCGAAGAGTGGGAGGAAAAGTAAAACTCTAATCAACGATAAGACCCAAGGGTAATCAAATCACCAGTAAGTCCTTATCAGGGAAAGGAAAGTTGGCAAGATTCTGACGCTATCTGAACGACACGCCTTATTCTAAATTCTAAACTAATCAAACTAATAAGTTGCATAAAAACTGGTGAGCTACTAATCATCATCCTTGTCATTTTAATCTGGTTTATTTTTATAGCATATACGTAAGTATTTGATATACCTGGAACAGTTCACGCCTACTATTTCCACTCCAGCAATAGCACAGATTTGTGGGACTTTGTACATTTTTTTCCAGTGATTTAAAAAAAAGTGGAGCAAAAAATGTAAGCCAAAGAGGAGGCAGGACAAGACACGACACAATCCTCTTAATAAAATTCCATAAAAATACCATTCACGGATCCCGTATTAGCCAATAACGACGTTTCATACCATCAGATTATCGATAACTCCTTGTTCACCAGTTCAATCTAGTTATACAATATATCCCCCTCCAGCAGCAGTCCTCGCTTTGAATTCTGCCGAAATGAAGAGCCTCAGCGTAATCGCAATCATTCGAGAAAATTTTTTCCAGTCATCACGAACGTTTCACGTGAATGCCATCCTGTCACGGCGTTGTTACTGTACAAAGGTAAGCATTATTCAAAAGAAGTGGCTACTCAAGTTGAACATTGAAGATAGAACAAACACTTGTGCCTCGTGCAATGCTTGTTCCTTCATTTTCAGTTTGATTTCAGTAAACCGCAATAATTTTTTTCAGATCTTGCACATTGCATAATCTCCGTTCCGTCCGCAGCCACTAGTTTTACATCTCATGCAAAAACTTGTCCTGTTTTCTTCATTCAAAACCATGAATGTTATCTTGATTTTTTTTCATCTCATCCTATTATTAATCAAGAAAGAACCTTTAAACATTACATCAGTTTTTCAATGCAATTTTATACTGGATTTGATTTGTCTGATTTTTTTAAGTTGCTGGAGAGTGGTACAAGTGGTTAGAATAATGAAATAGTGTGCATTGTACTTTGCACAAATCAATTGAACTGCATTTACTTATTTAATGCAGTCTAATTGTAATTCTGGTAAAACATGTAAGCCTTTATGAAAGTTTATATCAATGAAAGACCAAAGACAAAGGTTGCTTGAGGAAAAACTATGCAAATCGGATGGATTCATAAAAAAGAGAGTTCTTTGATTGCAAGATTAGTAATTTTGCAAAGTTTACGTCAGAGGGAAAGATCATTAACGCTGTATACACCTAAAGTATAAAGAGTTGAATGATTTCATTTGGGGAAAAAATGGTGCAAAATATGTACTCGTCCTTCCTTACATAATTTAATGGCTTGTTTTCGTGTATTTTCCTACGTATCAGGTCATGTTCCATGTTTACACGGCTTTTATGTCAAATTACAAAGCATTCGATTCTTTGGTACATGGGTACGTATTTATTTGATTTGAAGAATGATGGATGGGATGGGTAAATCGGTGACGGTGTTCGCAAAGAGGAATCAAAAACACTTAAATTCCGAGTTTATCCTCCAATTAAGTAGGTATGCCTACTTGTTATGCGTATCGTTGAGATGAGGATGATTAGATACATAAATGATAATTGAGGATAAATGCAAAATTAACAAGGAATTTGCAAATACATATTGCAAGTTTTATTGTCATATTTTTGACTTGAGCTGATTTTATTTGGCTGTTTGTGACCCACAATGCTTATTTTTTAAACTATTTTTGATGGATTACATTTGTTTCTAGTCGTGGCAAAGAAAAACTGCAAATTGCAAATAATGATTCAGAAAAAATAAGTACTTGAGTGGGTTGTAGGTATGTTTCTATCCCGTCCCATCTGCTCATCACATGTTATCAGTCAATGAATGAGGCTTTTGGGAGGCGTGCCTCTGACGCCACTTTGTTGGGCGGATGGACAAAATAATATCTCCTGATGCGGCTTAACGCTCAATCAAAGCCCCCAACAAGAAAAATAGGCTTTAAAAACATGTTTCGTAATTCCATCAATCGATCATGACTGTTTTCCCTATTTTATTTGACGTTCTGACTTCAATTGGTGGAATGGATAGTTTCAAATTTAATACCTATAATTAGGTAACGATGATTATAAAAGAATCTCTTCTATTCTAGGATGAACTAGAAATTTCTGAAAACATTTAAAAGTACAATATAATTCCAGCATATATTATTAATGGTTTTGGTGGTAGATACTACCGGAATTGTTAAAAACTTTCCTAAGACAAATTTTACATCCTGTTGATCCTATAAACGTTACGACATTTATAGAGTTATTATGATCTAGAATTTTTTCTCCTCATTGCGTAATGTAATAAAATGAACATTTCATTTGATTTCTGCTCCTTTTACGGTGCAACAAAATTCTTCGAGCATGCATTTCAAGCATGACACACATTATTATAGTGCAAGCAAGCCAATCATTGTGAGACTCCGATGATGATGAAATGTTATGAACTTGCTGAATGAGCAATAAATTTTTATTGCGTCCTCTGTATGTGTGTCTCATGTCATAATTTTCGTTTTTTACTCATTTATGGATTTGCTTAAACAAAACTAGTATTCAAGTATGTATGTAATTAGCTGTCAAGATCCGATGTCTTAATCTCTCTTCTTCTACTGCGACGCTCTTTCTCGAGTGGGATTAAGATTAAACGAATTAACGGTGAATGGAAAAATACTGGAGGACAATTGATTGAGACATACGTACCTAAATGCAGACTAGAATTATAAACAGGGTTTCTTCACATTTCATGACCGATCGAAGCAGATTAGGAAAAACAGAGTTCAAGCGGGATTGCAAGACTTCCTCATTCATTTTAAGAGATATTTTGCATTTCTTAAACAAACATAAACACAGAAAGGTGCGCAGTTAGACAGATCGTGTTTTTCTTTTGCAAATATGTGCTTACCATGCCACATCATGATGTTTATGACAATAGCTTAATTAAATGTTTCAAAGATATTCTTTTTGGAAAAGTACTTATGTAACAACAGGAAATTAAGTTTTTCCGTGAATTATCATTGGACTATCAATCCGGGACCTTCAAATTTTTGGGGAGACCAGTTGGCAACAGTGATGAGATCCTAATTTCACTTTATCAATTTCACTATCATGACATGAAAAAAATATGCTCATTTATCTGAAGGTCTGAGGGGATTTGGACTCGGGGATTTTTTTGCGATTAAAAGTGAAATGCGTCCGCATTGGCTGAATGAGGAGGACGTGGCTACTAGCCTAGTGGGTCTGGTCTGACACGCTATTTTGAACCGATTGTGTTATTCTGTGAAGTTCATGCCTTCAGAAAAAACCAGACCAGAGATAGTACGTTACGTTATGTACTGTATATTCATCCATCCTTGTTAGAGGAAAATGATTACGACACGACATGCAATGCAATGGTATTGGTAAAGGTATTTTGAGTTGGTTTGCCATATATCTACTTTGCTTGTGTCGCCGTCAAAAACATCCTCGTATATTGTAAATGTATTGAGCAGTTAGCAATGGTGCAAGCAATTTTCGTGGATTGGGTTTAGTATAAATGTAAAAGCCAGTGATGCGCATCTTACCCTTTCTTTATAGAGCCTTTCAACAGCGATCACTGAAAATCGGTTAAGCTACTGCTGCCAACACTCTCGCTTTAGAAAAGCAATAGTTCTTCCGAAGTTCACAGGCTTGCAGCCTTTTCCTAAGTTCAGAACTTCCCGAAACATTTTCGGAACTGACGATTGCCGCTGCTTTTCCAAAAGCACATTTTCCAGATCAAACGAACAGGACGACTCTTGTCAACAAAAAAGTGAAGAAATGAACCAGTTAAACCAGGCAAAGAATATTTGGAGAAAGGCGGACGCTGTCTGTTTTGACGTGGACTCCACCGTCATTCAGGACGAGGCCATTGACGAACTTGCAAAATTTTGCGGCAAAGGGGATGAGGTGGAAGAATTGTAAGTATCGATTTTCTATTTCTATCAGGGAAGCTTTTCACCCAACATTTTTAGAATGGAATAGTAGAATCGGAGGAACATTTTTAATCACGAAGGCATACAAATCCATAATTCCAAACCATTTTCAGTCAAATCGCTTTTCGTGCTGTTTTAATTTTATTCTATCGATCGACCTATACACTTTGACGGTCACCTTAAATACTGCATAGATTGTGGTTGTCAAAAAGTCACTATCCTCTTCCTACAATAAATGTTGACGAACCCAGGGATAGAGCTAAAAAACAACCAAGGCAAAATCCAGCCTATGTAGACAAAGGCTTGGATCTTTGCATACACCATTCATAAAAGCATGGCTTAAGGTTAGTTAGAATTAAGCTGGAAAGCAAACTTTTTTTTCACATAATCTAAGAATATTTTCGGATGTCATCCAAAAACTCTATTAAAAATAGAGAGACAACTGATTTAAGTACGTGGTACATATGGGACTATTGTCTTTTAAATATCCCATCAATGAATAAGTATATTATTTCCACCTTCTTGAAAGCATTTTCTTACTCGAATACGTACTTACCTTTGTAGATAATATATGCACCTACTTTGTCTACATTGACTTTGACTCTGTCGTCTTCAGTTTGCTATTTATAGCCACCTTGAACTAGCTTGCACCTCATATAATTTGAGAGAGTGGATATTATTTGAATTAAATCAATAACCTCTTGCCAAACAAATTTTCTTCGAAATGCTCGGA
Source organism: Seira musarum (assembly GCA_027743895.1). Classification (NCBI taxonomy): domain Eukaryota; kingdom Metazoa; phylum Arthropoda; class Collembola; order Entomobryomorpha; family Entomobryidae; genus Seira; species Seira musarum. The sequence continues at coordinate 29,449 of JAHZMX010004942.1, forward strand.
TGCCAAAAACATTTTTTCACGAATGAATTAGTTTAAACTTGAAATTTGCATAGATTCATGCTGGTGGACTGTGTTGTTACATCGTTGTAAAATGCTATCATACTTTTTGGCACGATCGAGACATTTTTTTCAAAGAAAAGATAACAGCAATGGTCTAGGTCATGTTTATGCTAGAAACTTGAGTGGGCGAAGCTTTTGACCTTGTTTTTTTGTTGCACCATATGTTTATCGGAATTGCAAATATCCTTAAAAAAATAGCTGCCATATAATGATAGAAAAAGCAATACCGTTCAACTTTTTGAATTACATGTAATTTTTTAAAATGGCTAAATTTTCATTTCCTTCAATACGTAACAAAATTGAAGGATGGAAGAAATAGCTCAAGTTCAAGTTTATGAAGAATGTAATTTGTAGCATCATGAGTCTTATTAAAGTACTTATAGGTGCACAAGAATACGTAGGTAGTATTGCATTATACGTTGACTTTTTTAATGATAAGCAAGAATGCATATAGTGCCTAGTAGAAATTGTCAATCGTGAATTATCTGGAGAAAATTGAAGGGAATATGTTTTCGTTTCTGCTTGCATCATTGAGTCTGACATAACATTTTCCTTCATATATAATTACTATAATTGATTGTGTGGTAGAATGATTTTCCTTATCGATTTTAGAGAATTCTATTCCTTTGTAGGTAGATATAATAATAACATGACGTAAGTAAGTAATAACAAGAGCCCATTGTCCCAAATTAAAGTCTAGAAAAGAATGCTTTTGTCAATGCAACAACAATCATCCGAAGCAATTAAGCTGTTCCGATGAAATCCTACATCATGACATGAGCTTTGGGTTAAAGCACCTAAAAGTAGGTACCGTAACTCTCATTCTAATCATTCTAATTACATAGAATGTATCACCCGCAGGCAAGAACATTTAAAGTCAACAACTTAATAACAATCATTTTGGAGTCATTGCATTGCATAGTGCATTGTATAGCATAGTCCCGACGAAAAAAAACCAACTCTTTGAAAATTTTGAGTAAGTCTATCCATGATCACTCGCTGGGCATGTGATTTGACAGATTTCAAAGGTTTTTCTTTTAGAAGGATATACAAAAAAAAGTTAAGAGTATTCCGTGATAGGATGGTTGCGTGGCAAATGACTTATGACAAGTTTTGTTTTTTCAAGAATGTGATGTGAAGCAATAATAAGTTTTATGAGAAAACGACATAGACATAAAAACTTTACAATTTTAGTGAACATGTAATCCGCTCATGAGTATGCTTTTAGTTACCTCAGTGGAAGTAAATTAAGACAAATACGCGCTTTGACTTTGATGAATGTATTGGAAGAGTTATTCATATCATACATCCATACTCCGCACCCATATATGTATCACATACATAGTAATCTTTCATTTCTTTTAATCTTGATTGATTCATACGTAACATTATGTAGTTGTAGTTGCATACCGGATTCATTTCACCATAATCCGTCTCAGCTTACTTTATGAATAATAATAATAATTGCAAGATTCTGGACTGTATGATGATGATGAGTATCATCATGTTTACTCACTTGGTTCATTGAATTGGAATTAATGTACTATTTGATTAATCAATAACAAAAGTTCTTTGATTTGAATTAAATGAAGCCCGACCTTTGGCAATGTTCAAGCAAAAATGCAATTCGATGGAGGAGGAATAATTAAGTAAACTGATAATAATATGATTTCATATCGATGATTGTCCTTTCAAGCAAATAAGTAAAAGTTAAATAGACTATGGTGGTTCATATCAAATCATCTTTGTAGTTCTCCTTGAAGTTTGTTTTATCCAGTTGACGAATCAGACATGTCAGATTCTCTCTCATGCAACAGACGGTTAAAAAAAGATGCATTCTCAATTACTAAAAATATTTAATCACATTAATTACTAATTACAATGCGCTGTAGCAATTCCCGGCTGAAAAAATGAATGTTCTATTTTTAAGTCAACTCTGCAAAATATACAAGTTTTAATATATAATTCATTGATTATGCATGCAAAAACATAAATCATAATTTTGTGTAATTTCAGGACAAGGGAAGCAATGAAAGGAGGAATGGATTTTCGCCAAGCTCTTGCTTTAAGATTAGATCTGATCAGGCCTAGTCTAACCCAACTCCGAAATTTTATTTTGAGCTCAAAACAACGATTGTCTCCATACGTGAAGTAAGTTCTTTAATACAATTTTTCAGCTTTTCAATTATGCTTTCTAGCTTAATAACTACCATTTCAGTCTCTTTCTTCTGAATCTAACTGTTTGTAGTATGCATTATTAAAGTAGTAACACCTGCGTAGATTTTTGCAAGTTTTTAATTTTCTGTTCGACTATTGTTAGCCACGGTCGACCGGGACCGCGGAGAAACTTCGGTCTACTTAAGCAGATGGTTTTAGCTAGCAGATAAACCAGTTATTTTAAATAGCTCAAGGAGATACTAATCCTTAATGATTGCATGGAAGATTCGTTAAAAATCTGTTTATCTCATCGCAAGATTCTCGACCTAAGTTAGATTTCTTATGAATTGTTGCATGCAAATCCAATTCGATCATAAGCATTTTTTGATAACATCAGACTCTTCAGATTATTATTTAGTTGTAGGGCAACGATTAAGTGATTTTTTTTCAGGTGGGTGTGTTGTTTTGACGTATGAGCCGAACAATTTAATTGGCTCTGGCTCTCTCGATGGAGATTAGTGTGCAAAAAATATCATCGATTGCTAGCCTTATTGATATGACGATGCAATATTCTCTTTTGCGTCAAACTCAATCTATATTTTCATGGTTTACTTTTCAAAGACACACCACCGCACTTTCAAAGAAAGTTCTCCCCGCAGACACATGCTTAATTGTTTTGAAGCCATGTGATCAGCACATGATCTAAGGGTATATGTATGTTTCTCATTCGATGCAAACTGACATGACAGCTTTGAAGTATTATTAAAGTTATTACCTTTTACATATATGCATGTAACATTTTTTATCTACTTCACTGAAAAGAAAATGATTTGTGATTGCTCATGCAAAGTCAAAAAAGTGGTTTCGCTGATACTTGAAACGTTGCGTTGTTACATATGATTGGTGTTGATATCATCGCACCCATTTCAGTATATTTTAGCTATGCTAAATGACAAATGATCGCCTTTTTTTCGCTTGCCTCAAGCTAAAAAAAAGTTTTTATTGACGTATGAAAATTTCTTTGAAGTCTGTCCTTTCTATTTGCACATCATCAAGGTATATTCAGATGCCCATTTGCAAATTACGAGAAAGGTGCTCAGCGTGACAAAAATACTTTTTATTATGCTTCTTTGAAAATTAAAAAAAAAAATATTTAGAAATTACTAGAGCTTTCTGCTAAATATTACTTGTCATTTTATTAAAAATGATCACAAAAGTTAACTGTTAATGATTGCTGTATTTCTATAGGGAACTTATTCATGAGTTACACAAGAGAAACAAAGAAGTTTACCTTATTTCCGGTGGATTCCGCAGCATTATAATCCCTCTAGCTCAAGAGCTTCACATTCCTACTGCTAATGTTTACGCGAACAAACTCAAGTTCTTTTATGACGGTAAGAACTTCATGATTCATGTTGAAACTTTTTTCCAACTTTTTCGATCGTGAGTGGAATGCTTCATTTTAGATATTGTGACCGCCATAGGTAAAAAACTATATCCTTGTGAAACTGGTAAAATCCCAGCGTGAAGGAAGTGAAATAAAATTTTGAATTAAAAAATCTTTTTGCTATAGGATTTGGTGGAAATGCCTACAGACAAGAAGTGAAATCCAGAGCTAAGTGGTATGTCACAGATTTCCGTGACCTTATAAATGAAATGAGAGACTGAAGAGATCATGCAAAACAAAATTGTTCGGTGCCGCATATAGAAATTTCGTTCTTCGTATTTTAAATACGCAAATATTTATAGAATACTTTAGAGGTATTGAAGTGGTAGTTTAGTTTAATCAAATATCGTCTGTAACTTTTAATAGCAGTATAAAGTCTCCGAGTTCTATTTCTGTACATACACATCCATGAACATGATAAATATATCGCACATGTTTTATCTTTCTTAAATATATTTTAAATACAAGTACCCGTTATTATAAACGATATATAAAGCTACACAGAATAATCAAACTTTAAAAAAATGTTTATATGTATTTGTAAAAATCAATACATAATTTTATAACGTATATGTAATTGTACACCGATTCCAGGATTACTTTTGTTACAAAACCGTGTGAATTACATAACGACGAGGGAAACATGCACTTATGTGTAATTTAATGCTAATGAAAGCAAAATAAATGTTATCTTTAAACAAGTATTTATAATCCACCATTGAACAATTTTTTCTTCATCCTTTTCTTAAAATTTCCAATTATGATTCTCATAAAATTTCTGTCTCGAATTCACGACTTATCAGGCATGAACGAACTATAAAAAAGAACATTGCTAGGAACATTAGTAGAAAATGCTTCCATTTGATGTATGAATATGCATCGGATCCAAACATTCCTTCCAAACTTTGGACTAACTCCTCTGGAAAGATGCTCAATAGGTCTCGCCAACATTCCCTATATAGGCAATCCCCAAAGTAAAATTTAATCCAAAACCTAAGAAAAAAAGATCCAAAGTTAGGAATTGATTTTAGTAGCTCAAGGTATTAATCACAATTTGGTTTCAAAGACTGTTATTTTGGTCGTGACATACGTTGACATGCTACTGTACTCCTTTTCTGTAACGACCTTCTGTCCTGTAACCGCTGTCATTTGCAGGAATTCCGGGATGGTAAGGGTTACTTGTGCATCAAAACTAAAATGAAAAAAGCAAAAATTTACCGCGAACCGAAACATTTCAGTCTCATTTTCATTCAATCTCAATCAATTAAAAAATAATAATTTTACATGCATATTAGAATTTGCTATTATCTAAAGACTTTAAGGCATTTCTTTAGTTTTCCTCATCCATTATTATAAATTATTTAAATACGCATTTAAAATACGCAAAATTTCAAATAATATAAATTCATTGATCAAAATTTGATTCAAGCCAGTAATTCTTGAAGCGACAGTTTTCTATCCTTATTTGTATTTGCCGTTTTTGGCTATGTGAGTTTGAATTCTCTGCCAGTGAAAGGAAGCGTTCATTAACAAAACAAGTGAAACTAATTATAGCTACCTTAAGACGGTGGTTATAAGTTGACCGGGAGCCCAAACTTCAGTTGCTCTTACATTCACTGGAACATTGTCGCATATTAAATGTCCTTCTGCATCAGAATTAAAGTGACTTTCGTTTTTTTCGTTCGTTAAAATTTCTTGCCTGTTTCGTAATATGAAAGAAAGTTCAGTAAAATCGATTACCAAATACGGATACCAAAAATTTATGTTGAAGCGTACCAGGCTTGGTCTTTCATTATTCCAGAATCTGTTCGTGATATGTATTCATAAACTATGCGACTGGTAACATATATAGCGAGCCTAAGAGGTAAAATAAGCCATTTCAAAACATTAATTCGTGATGGAAATTGGTTTCAAGCATTATGGTACATATCATACTTTAAGTAAAGTTAACTGACTTTAAATCGAAGCAACTAGAAATATTCAGAGTGTCAATGGAAAACATGCAGGGTGGATACATTTCCCATCTTGTATGCTCGAACAAACATTCCGTAGAAGCTGTGGATAAAAACGTCCAAACATTCCAAATTTAAAATAGAGAAGTCTAAAAAATTACTGGTAGATAAAGAGATATGGAAGACATCTAAAAAAATTATGCTAGATTGAAGTTTTAAAAAGTCGAGTTATTGCATATACATTTACACAACTATAAGTAGTAGTTATATTGATTGTAGTCGGGTACAACAAGATCACCGTTCACTATAATAATTCATAGAACTCATGAGGTATGTTGAAAATGGAAAAGACTTGGCTTAAGTAATCGTTGAAGGAAATTAACTATAATTATGTTACTTATCGTTATATGCTCATCTGGTCGAAACTTACGTGGAGATTATTCGATTGTGCAATCACTATTTTCACCGCGAATCTATAACCCTTGTTAGCGAAAAATACACATAATGTCGATGAAGTTGATCATGGCAAAGCGAGAATTACAACGATTGTGGTGAAACGCCAAGAAAATCTACCGTCGGCAAGCAACCCATAAAACATGTATTTCGGAGTGCTTGTCACGCCTACATTCTTGGAGAACAAAACCACTGGAGCGATAAAACCAGAGAGTGCATCCCTAATGCAGTCGCAAAACATGTTTTGCATTTAATGTGCTATATATTTTACTCCAGCCTGTCCGGCAACTTGCCTGATCCATTCTTTGCAATTGTTTGTAGTATGCATTCTGTATGATGATGCCACAGAAATAATGTTTATGGAATCGCAGCAACTTTCAACTGTTATTCCCGTCCAATTTCTCATTAAGAATGATAACCATTAAAAGAGAAATGGTTTAGGAATTGATTTTGGCATGCTTCATCTCCTATTTCCCTTAATTGCATCAGGGAAAGGATATTTTCGTGTGTGGGTAGTACATCTCGATAATCATGCTCACATCGCATCTTGTGCAAGAAAGTCTTGCAATCTTCTTTTCACAGTTCATTTGATTAGGGAAACCTTAGACGTAAAATGCGAAAAACTACGAGCGACAAATTGAGCGTGTAAGTCAGAGAGTTTTCCCGACTCAACCCACGGCGCAACAGTAATAAGCAAATCTGATGGAAAAAAGCTTTGGGAAAAATGTCAGAAAGATGTAAAATAACACACCTACCTACTCGCAAAATACATCTACGTGAGCCATGCATCACCTCAACTCGCTCGCGTCGCGTAATGCATGTGTGGAAAGAGGAAGGATAAGGATAACACGCTATGTACATTTTCTTTGTTTATACAAATTCATACGTACCTACTTGGTTTACATGGAAAAGCAGAGGGTTTCTATAGATGGATGAGAAAATTGATTAGTGCCAACGGAAGCTCCCCGCAGGCAGCAGATAAGGCCATCTACCTATAAAGGAATGTGAAAAGCTTATACCCTTTTCATGTTTTGCAAATTCCTACTAATTCTATCGCTTTAACGCAATACTTATCCGACCTTGATTTCCTACAACGAGTTTCAGAGAGAAAAAAATGAGTAAAAATCACTATGAAAAATAGTCTGAATGATATGCTCCATGAAGGAGTGAGTTTTATTTCAGAATTTTATCATGCATAACTAACGGTTACGATGAAAATGACAAAATGAGCCTTTGTAACTCATTTATTTTACGTGGTATGTATTATCAAAAGCAAAACTCTGCTGCTGACTTCAGCAATTTGTGGAGAAAGCGAAATCTATATAATGTCGGATGTATCATGTCGCTTTTGATGAATGTCCAAAAAATTGTAGAGGACTTCAAAAGGAAATGTTGCCACTTTAACATTGTGAATCACGCAATAGAAATTGAGGGCTTGTACCCCGATATCAATATTCCAAGACCACGTTAGTAATAGTAATTACCATTCGCACTCTTTGTAAGACCAAACATAACTAAAGTGTAGGGAATGGGTTGATCATATCATGAATAGAAATGGAGGACAAACGTATTTTTTGCTGTTATGAACATAGTAATTTTTTACCTTTTATGATTTTCCGATATTATTATCCCTATGTAATGCATAATGCGAACAATGAAATGCCCACATTCTTGACAGTTTATAGCCATTGCAGTGACGCTATTTACGGGGCTGATAAGTGTGGACAAAACATGTAATTTACCGCAACAATACAATAAACCTCACCCTTCTCATGCCTCTTTTGGTAAAATGTACTATTCTGTCGCGGGTTTCATTATCATTGTGGAAGCACCAGATAAGACGTATAATGAAAGAATTTGCGTTATTTCCATTGCTCTGATTTAACTACCCCATAAAGGGGAACGAAACGATCAGTTTTTTTTTCTGCAACCAACCCTCAAATTAATAACCTACGTGACTCGACTTCTTTTTGTACTTTTTATGTTATGGTTAGTTTCCTCATTGCGCGCCATAGGAATTGGCCAAGAAGATTACTTTCAAAACACTAGCAAAATGTTGGAATATTCTTTACTATTCTCCAAAGAATATGCGAAAATTTACATACGTAAATAACAATACTTTTCGTTCAGAGGCCCTCAAGATGTGTGCATCCGCACCAAAGAAGCAATAAATATGTTCAACTCTGGTTAGTCCAAACGGGGTCACTATTTCTATTTCTACCGTGCCAAGAGATCGACTATAAACGAACGAATATAAAGTACCTATTCTAGCTTCTATTATCTTCATAAATGTAGAATAATGATAGAATTGTATGGAATCTCACGTACCGCTGAAGATTGTAACGGGATATGAAGTCAAAAGCATATTTGATAAACATACATATCTGATTTGAGAGTCATTTGTTAAGAACAAGAAAGTTTATTGAACAGACATGATTGAAAGTATAAAATCTTCTTAACTTTTCAATTTAGTAAATCAATGTCACAAGCCTCTTCATCCTCGCACTTGAAGCATCACGAATAACTTTTTTTAAACTGCTTTGTATGCTAACTTCCCCAAAGCATGTAACTTTTGAATGAATGAATAAGAAATTCAAGGAAAACAGTAAAGGCTTGAAACGACTTTCGTCGCTTCGTTACCCACATGCGTCGGTTCCAAAGATTTCATATTTCTCATGTTTCTTCTGCATAATATGTACTTGAGGTAAATTTTAAAAAAAAAGTGAAAGAAAAGTCAGGTGCAGTGTCTTCATGAAACGGTTAAGAAGTTTTAAAACTTTGGAATAAAGTGAAAGCAGAGAAGGTATGTTCCGGGAAACTTTGTTTTTAAAATGAGAGGAAAAATGGAACTGTGAGCTTTCTACAACCACTCAAATAATGACTCCCTTTTTCCTCCTTCAAAAGCAATAATAAGAAAAAATAATAACTTGGGGAAAGCCAGCAGTCGCCGCTGCTTCACTCGTTGAAAGCTAGCAACAGTGACTCAAATGGCGAAAAGATTGGTGAGAAAAATATAGTGGGATGCAAAGTCTTTAGCCCTCCAGCTCTGAACAAGCATTCTGGTTGAAGAGTTTGGCCTTGCTTGCTGATTCTCGGTATTCGACCATCTTCATGAAAAAAAAAACTTGAAAATATAGTGGTAAAAATGCAGGATTCCTTTTTTGTCAACGTAACTAATGAAAGTATGAAGTTAAGAATAATAAAAATGATTGCATCTGGGAAGTTCAGGGAAACTTTAAAAATAAAGTAATGGCAATAGTGATTTGAGAAGGAGAATGAAACGCTAACCAAAACCAGACTCTCCACAAGTTGTAATAGTGATGATCATGTAGGTTGAAACGGCGGCGGCAAATACCGATTCGCTCTCTCTTAATTTTTTTTGGCTCCATATGTGGTAGTATGATATACAAGTTCTTTTTACTTGCCTTTTTCAACGCAGCAATTTCCACGACTTTTCTTCGTTGCCCATGCAAAAAAATCGTTGATTCTAGTTTGAATTCACAATGCACGAGAGAAGCGCTTGCGTTTCATTCTTTCTGCAGAGGCTTTTCCCGTTTGCCCCAGAAAAAGTTTTTGTGCCTGAAAGGAGAAAATGAAGGGACAGCAGCAACGAGCGAGTACACTTAACTGAAGGGAAGAAAAGGATCTAGGAGAAGAGAGGTACAAGTTTTATCACTCTCTATCTGTCTCTCTCCTACTACCCGAGTCAGATGAGGAGATATGGAAAAAAGAGGCAGTAAAAAGTGCGAGCAACAGAAAGTTAGACCAGCAACAAAGAGAAAGCAGAGAAAATCGGTTTCCAGTTCCCGTGACACTCACACACACACAGAGAGAGAAAGCTTCATCCTAAGCAGCCAAAGTAGAGCCAGCATTAAAGCAATAGTATTCTGCTCAGCTCACACTTATGAACACACACAGTAGAAAGAGATAGGAAAAGCCACAGTTCCTGTCTTTGGCAAAGAAAAAATACAAAAAAAACTATAAACACCACCCGATACTTTCGTGCATTCTGCTCAGATCAACATCAGCTTTCAGAAGAAGTAGAGAACCAAGGGAAGCTATTGCGAAATACGAATTATATTCGGAGCAAAAAACCCTGGGATAATAATATGAAAAGGCCCTTTTTCCTACGATTCTATTAGTTCGAGCTGTGTGACAGTGATCGTGGTGGTCGGTCGTTGTTCGTGCAGCAGCAGTAAATTCCATTCCAGTCCAAGCAGCAGGCGGATGCCAAAACCAAACCATTTTTGGGAAAATATAGAAGGCTTGCTTGTTCGCATTTTGCCTCAGATTTTGCTGAGTAGTAGTTAGCCTTCCACGACGGCTACTACTGGTTTTTCCCTTGGTCTCGTGCACAACACTTTCTAAGCTTTGGCTTGACACACATCTCTTCAAGTTCTTATCATCAACGTCCCTCGATAAAGACGAGAAGTCTTTTTCTTATACCGTGTCCTCTTACTGTAAACAAGCAAAGAAAACAGTCGAATATTTGTACAGCTTTTATTAATTTGACAACACTCTTTATTTAAGGGGAAGGTCCGATTTAGTTCCATCCATTGTCATTTATTGAGCATTGTGGAAAGGCCGCCCTTGTGACTGGCTAAACTGTACACACTGTTTAGTTATAGTTTCAAGTACTCTTTTTCTACTGACGCCTTGGACGAAAACGCTTTTATTTCATATATTGGAAAACAACGTCCAGTAGCACGTTTACCTTGTTAGCGTTTGAGTAAAAACTGAAGACTCATACAAAAATCTTGTTCTAAACGTAAACATATCATAACAAATTTGCTTTCACCAAATCTTAGTAAGACGTTTAATGCGTAATATTATCACATCGTAATAATAGCAACGAAGTGAGACTAGGCCAGACCACTTTCATCCGTTCCTTAGTGCAATTTATGAGAATTGATCGGACTTGCAAGGTAATCAACTTTTTCTATCGTATTTTTTTCGCAAACCTATTTTATTTCAAATTATTACTTGTGTTTCATAAAAAGTCAAGTTGTAGGTTCACTGAAATGTGAGACAATATCCAAAATATGTACACAACAAGAAAAGGTTTCTGACTTTATTAAAATGCATAAGCCACACAAGCACAGTAGTGAACTTGTCATACTTACAGGTGAATAAGACATGCTTGCGAAATTGAAGACCAACAATTTTTTTATTACTAGGCTTATTTTCAGACATGGTCATTTGCCCGGGTTTTAACATTAAAACCCACTGGGTGTGGGTTTTAACGGGCAAAAACGGGTTTTAATGGGTAAAAACGGGTTTTAATGGGCAGATGGGT